>JAIUZE010013112.1:0-41833 GCA_022085475.1 Heliosperma pusillum
TCAACGAAAGTAAAGTGAATCAAAAGTCAAGAAAAGTCAAAGATGACTTAAAAGTCAAAGAAAAGTTTTATGACGACGTAAAAGTCAAGAAAAGTCAATGACGACTTTAAAAAGTCAAGAAAAGTCAAAGACGACTTAAAAGTCAAGAAGAGTCAAAGATGACTAAAAACGGGATTTTCATGAAATCTCTCAGAAATTCCAAATACGAACTCGGAATTTCAAAATACGACTCGAAACAATAAATTCTATTTTAAAAACTTAACCTTGCTGAAAAGTATCCTTACGAAATTTTACTAGAAAAATGGGGTACTTTTCGGGTTGTTACATAAAGATTAAAGGATTTGGTTGAGTATTGAAGGAATTATGGCAGTTTCAAGTTGTGAGAAAATTGGTGTTTTAATCGAGTTGATAGATAAGGAAATATGAAAAATTAGATGGAGGGGAAGAAGTGAGGTAGGTTTGTGAGGTGAAATGAAACCTAATAGAGGTCCAATAAGACTCGATTGGCCCAATAACGAAAATGAGTCGATCCTTACTAAAATTTCGTGTAGATTTCAAATATGAACTCAAAGTGGGGCAAAAAGACACGAATTTTACCCAACTAGCTAATTTACTAACTAAATCTAATATCAAGGCTAATTAATAATAATGATGATAATAATAAAATATTATTAAAAACTAATCATTAAATTTGCGAGTGTTACAACCATACATAGAACTATCAACAAGATTAGCAGGCAAGCCAGGAACATCAGGCAATGATACAACATCTTTCTTTAGAGGAAAAGCATGCTAAAAAACTTAGCATGTCCAGCCTCAGAATTAGAACGGCCACTCAATGACATGAATCTATTAGCAGAATTGTTTTGAGCATAACCAATGAAAATGCTATCAAAAGTCTTAGGTCCTACGGTAGGCCTCTTAAAGCTAGGTAAGCCTACTTTAGCCAAACACCCCCACCCTATAAGAAATCTCAAGTTGGGAGCATAACCCTTACATACCGCTTAGGGTGTCTTGTCTATTATCTTATGAGGTACCCCCGTTAAGAATGTGACAAACTGAAAGCACCGCTTCCTTAACATATCATCAGAAAGACTAGAACTTAAAAGTATAGCATCCATCATTTCTTTTAAAGTTCTATTTTAATATGAGGTAAGCCATTTAACCGGTTTTTGAGTTGGGTTAACCATAAAGCTTTGGTTAAGTTGTATGTAGAGTAGACGGTGGGCCGTGCCGTGCCGGCCCGTCGTGCCAGCCCCAAATTTTGGCCCGATCCAGGCCCGATCCGTCGGTCCACTGGTCCGTGTCGTGTCGGCCCGACCACCTCTACCCGCTGCCGCAGCCCGACCATTGGCCCGGGAAAATCGGGCTCGTGCCGTGCCTGGCCCGGGTCGGCCCAATGTAATTTTTTTTTGAAAGAAAAAAAATTTGATTTTTTAACAAATAAATTATGAATAATGAATAAGAAATATTAATAATGATTTAAAAATATATAATTTATTAGTTACTTAATTAATAATGTATAATCAACTAAATATTAATGTAATTAATTATAAATATTAACGTAATTAATTATAAATTCGAATGAGACCCCGTGCTTGGGTCGTGCCGCTGTGTTAGGCCCGCCGTGCCTATTTCGGGTCGTGCCACCCCGTGCCCGTGCCGGGCCGTGCCTTGGCACGAGGATTTCTCTATTAGCCGCGTCGTGGCCCGCCTCCCTACCCGTCGTGCCGGACCCGTGCCGGCCCAAACTTTCGCTCGGGCTCGTGCCGTGTTGGGCCGGATTCGTGCCGGACCCGTGCCGCCCGTCGTGCATTTGGCCCGACTTCCAACTCTTAGGTGACATGTGAAAGAAAAAAAGAGCCCAAATAAATTGGTAGCCAAAACAAGTCAAGTTAGAGTTTCTCCGGTTTATTATCGATCTCATAGTTTCCTAAATCATATCTGGAGGAGAATCCCTTGTTAAATTTGCTCTGTTCCAGTTTTGGGGAGGGGAGGAGAGAGAGTGTGTATGGGTGTTCGTGTTTGTGTATGAAATGGGGAACAGAAAATGGTGAAGAAAGGTTGAACAAGGGAAAGATATGTTGGGTGTAATGGAGCATGAAGATTTTGATTCAAAGTTGAAGATTGAGGATAATAATCATAATAATAATAATAATAATACTAATGATAATAATAATAATAATAATAAGAAGCATGGTGGCGTTGAGAGAGGTAAAAGCTTTCAATTCCGAGCTCCCCAGGAGAATTTCTCCGTTCAAGATTTCGAATTGGGCAAGATCTATGGCGTTGGTTCTTATTCAAAGGTATAATTATCAATAATAATAATTTTAATTAATTAATAATGCATTATTCATTTGAATGTTAGAATTGAATATTACATGATTGTTAATCAGGTTGTACGGGCAAGAAAGAAAGATAGCGGGATAGTGTATGCATTGAAGATTATGGATAAAAAATTCATAACTAAGGAAAACAAAACTGCATACGTCAAGTTAGAGAGAATTGTCCTTGATCAATTGGATCATTCCGGCATTGTTCGTCTTTTTTTTACATTTCAGGATACTTTTTCATTATATATGGCCCTTGAGTCCTGCGAAGGAGGCGAACTTTTTGATCAGATTACCAGGGTACGCAAGGAACCACATGTTTCCCCATTCCCCTTATCCATCTATAAGTATATGTTGAGTTGGTCTCTCTCGTTTGAAACCATAAGACAGGATTTTGTAACCATTTTACAACCAAATGTGACTACTTTTGGAAAATAAGTTACCATAACCTGTAACACTGTGCTTACATTTTACCATAAAAATGATCACAAAACCTAGTCTGAAGATTTGGACGAAAATTGCCCGCCTGAAACAAGAATTTGCCGTATATGTTTAATGCTTGTTTTCTGCAGAAAGGCCGCTTGTCAGAAGACGAAGCTCGCTTTTATACAGCTGAAGTTGTAGATGCTCTTGAGTATATCCATGGTTTGGGTCTCATACACCGTGATATTAAGGTTTTTCATTTTTACTGGATTGGGTCCTAGCCTTTAGTCTTCTCATGCTTCTTCACATCTTGATTGTTTCTCGTACTGAATCATCTATGTGGCAGCCAGAGAACTTGTTGCTTACCTCAGATGGTCACATCAAAATCGCTGATTTTGGCAGCGTAAAACCTATGCAAGATAGCAGGATCACAGTACTTCCAAATGCCGCTTCTGGTATTTTGCTCTACCCCTTTTCTTATTATTTGACTTTTCTACTTTCAACACTAAACCCATCTTTCATTTTGTTCCAAGTACAGATGACAAGGCTTGCACTTTTGTGGGAACTGCTGCATATGTTCCTCCAGAGGTCTTAAACTCTTCTCCTGCAACATTTGGGTTTGTGGACTGCCTTCAGTTTCTTTGCATTGCTTTGATTCGCAACTCCTGTTCATTATCTGATGACAACTGCTTTTTCTCTGCCCTTCATACCCTTTTTCCTCATGAAACAGGAACGATTTGTGGGCGCTTGGCTGTACGCTGTACCAGATGCTTTCAGGGACTTCTCCTTTCAAAGATGCGAGCGAGTGGCTAATTTTCCAAAAAATCATTGCAAGAGATATAAAATTTCCAGAATATTTTTCAGAGGAAGCAAAAGACATCATTGATCGTTTACTCGTAAGTTTCCTGTAACTGACTGCAACTTTTCATTCTTGGCTTTGTTATATGTCTATGTTGATATATCTATTATTTGGCGACTTAAAGCATCTGCAATATGTCTATTATTTTGGGACTTAAAGCATCTGCAAGAACTAGTTTTTTGCAATGGAGGGAAACTAGTTCTTGTTCTCCTACTGAAATTGTAAGCATTTCATGGAAGTTTGTGTGCTCTTATCCTACCATGACAAATTCTAACCACTTTAGTCTGTTCCAGTGAGTAAAATGAGGATAGATTAGTTATTACGATTGAGAAAGGATCATAATAACACTATTTTGGTATGCGTCGACGTTGATATAAGACCACTGTGCTGAAAAATCTGGTTTTAGACAGAGTTACCCTGTTAGTGTCTATGTGCTTTTATTTTGGAAGATGATTTTTTTGACTATTTGGCGGTGCTTGAACTCAGTTTTACTGGAATTTTTGCATCTTTGATCATGTTGATTCTATGTTTTACGAGTTCAAAGTTCTTTTTTTGAATATTTATAGTTGGGAGTTAGGTGCTCCATTTTCAGCATTTGAGTCCATTTTTTTTGTAGATAAGATTACCCTTGATTAGCAGCATGGGTATCAGCCTCTGGCTTGATATTCTCTCTTACTCATCTGAGAAATTTGCTATTCCTATGTTGATTGGCAAATTTGTGACCCTACTAAATTTATTACGTCTTTGATCTTGTTTTACTTGGCCACACTTTGGTTTGCTGAAGAACTACTAGCGCTCTAAGGAGTTGCACTTCATGATAAATTGACATGAATGTGGCTTTAGGTCGGGATATCAAAACCTTCAGTTATAATCAAATGTATCGCACAGTTGATCTTTATATGCAGTTGTTTCTTTGGATTAAATAGTTAATTGATAGGAAGTAGGCTATTGCGTTGATTAGGTTCTATTTGCTACTCAACTTAAGTAAGTTCCTTAAAACTCCTTCGGAGCTCGTAAAAGCTTCTACCTTTTTTTTGGCACACAAAACCTGATGAATGGGGTTAGTAGAGGCCCACAACTACCACGTTGCTACTCTGATTCGTTTGTGAAAACGTTCATGTTGTCACTAAAAGTCTAAAAACAGTGTTGGTATGTCATGTTAAAAGGTCTCAACGCGTAGGAGCTAGGATCACCACCATCTTAGTTGACAATATACAACTCCGGAGACTCATCGCCACGAGGTCCATGACTACCATGTCGTTACTCGGTTGTGAAAACGTTTTATGTTATCCGCCACGAGGCCCATGACTACCACGTTGTTACTCGGTTGTGAAAACATTTCATGTTTTCCAATTAATAGTAAAAAAAACCTCTGTTGGGGACTAACTATTTGCTGTTGTTGTTGAAATGGGTGAGTTCGTGTCATTAGGTTACAAACATTAATGACATTCCTTCCGGTAGGCATTGTGCGAAAAATTTGCCAACAAGTAACCAATAAAAAAGTA
Organism: Heliosperma pusillum; assembly: GCA_022085475.1. NCBI lineage: Eukaryota > Viridiplantae > Streptophyta > Magnoliopsida > Caryophyllales > Caryophyllaceae > Heliosperma > Heliosperma pusillum. The sequence continues at coordinate 5,118 of JAIUZE010013112.1, forward strand.
GAAGCTTAAATTTGGAGTTTAGGACAAACCGGAGGATATAAGCTTTGCCTTTGGGCATATAGATTGACAAAGAATAGATAACATTATGGTGGTATGTGGTCCGCCTTAGCAAATAATTCCTCTGTTCCAATGAATTGTATACGTTTGCTTTATACACGTATATCAATGCTCGTTTCCTTTTGTTCATATCTTTAGTTATATATTAAAAAAAATTATAAAAATTTGATATTTATAATGTACTCGCTAAGACAATCTAAACAAGATCTCACATGACTTTCTTTTATGTTATATATTAGAAACACTATTGAAGATTCTCCTCACTTATATATAGTATCCAAAAAGCAAACGTATATAATTCAGTGGAAAGGAGGAAGTATAATATACTTATCTAACATATTAATTGGCCTTAACTCCACCACCACCACCACTAAACGACCACTACACCCCCCCCCCCCCCTCCTAAGGAAATGTTTCGAAACCCTATATTTCTCGTCTAGTCTCTTGCAACTGCCATCTTAATCTTCCAACAAATATCGATAATTGCGGGTTGTTTTTCCACTATCATATCGCTCTCCATAACGCCTCTCCTTCCCCTGCTGTCGAAGTACTTCGAGCAGCTACATTGGTGTTGCTTTCGAAACTCGGAAGTAGTGGGGTAGTGGCAGAGGAAGGGAGATTTGGGATAGAAATCTCTTTTGGGTTATTGAGATGGAAGGACATCGTCGAGTTTTCGGAGAGGATGAAATAGAAGTTGTGGCTAGGTAGCGGTGGTGAGGAGGGAAGGGAAGGAGAATGGGCGTGACATTAGAGTATAATGTGGGTTAGGTTTTGTTAAAGGGGTTAATCTGTTGGATACTTAGGATTTTGGCCAAATTATACTAACAAAAGTAATGGCATTTTGTTGTGAATCTTCGACTTAATATAAAGTAGCAGAAGATAAAAGATAATACACTTAAATATGCGAAGGGGGATGATAAAAAAGAAAAAGAAATTAGGATTATTGATGGCGGGTCCAGGTCATGTTCAGATCAAGAGGGCTTGACTTCATCTATGCTTGTCATGAAATGAAAGTATGGAACATAACATGCTTTGACGTGAACTAAGATATATCTACCTGGGCCTGTTTAATCTCTTGTTGGCGTTTCATTCAGTCTACAGATCCGAGCAAAAGACCTGGTGCTGGACCTGAAGGATATGCTGTTTTAAAAAATCATCCATTTTTTCGTGGAGTTGAGTGGACAAATTTAAGGGACCAATGTCCTCCTAAACTTGCCAAGGAGCCTCAGGTTAGCCCCCTCCCAGTATAGTCATATAAAATTATATATTCCCTTTCGTGGCACAAATTCGGAGCTCAAGAACACCTTGCTTTAAAAGTTAGAGCTTGAAGCGAGCTAAAAGGCTGCTTTGGGGTTATGTATTGACTCTTATAGAAAATGTGTTATGTAGTTGTTAATTTTTCTCTTCATTCATTGTTCTCTTTTCTGACACCATACAGGGCCATTTTAGTGGGACCGATTACTCTCCGGACCCATGGAATCCAACACATGCTGGTGATGGATCAGGAAAACCAAATGATGTAAGTAGCGGTGCGTCATCATCTGCTGAAGCGGGCGGTCACATTACAAGACTTGCCTCCATTGACTCTTTTGATTCAAAATGGTGAGGACTTAACTTTCTGCATGGAAAGTGAATTCATTCTAATTTAGTACACCTATTTCTGAACCCGGTAAAAAGACGCAAATTATCATTTCAGGCAGCTGAATTCGTCTGAAATAAAGGTGGATAAATGTGACAAGTTTACAATAAAAATGTCAAATGTGAACATTTCCTGATAAAAGTTACCATCAGATTATTCTTAGAAAATGGCAATTTTACTTGTAACTTTTTATCTTTAAATGATCACTTTTTATTATAAATGGTGACATTTTTCTCGTTTTAAATTAAGACCGTCGTAAGGGAGACTAACTGAAAAGATGCTCACCATTATTCAAGAGATGCACTTTATTAACCTGCACTGAATCCAGCACGGCTGTGTTGACAGGCAACAGTTTTTGGAACCCGGCGAATCTGTTCTCATGATCTCAATGGTGAGAAAAATGCAGAAGTTATCGAGCAAAAAGGTGCAGCTTATTTTAACCAACAAACCAAAGTTGATATATGTGGACCCATCTAAGCTGGTGATGAAGGGGAATATAATTTGGTCTGACAATCCGAATGACTTGAACCTCCAGGTCTCGAGTCCGTCACACTTCAAAATATTTACGGTGAGATTTTCTCTTAAAATGAATCAAGTGACTTTTTCTTGTACGAGACTGTCTCTAGCGAAGAGGGACTAATTTGTCTTGTATGAGACCGTCTATTAGTGAGAGGGTACTCAGTCTTTTATGAGACCTATTTGTTAGAGGGTACTCATTATTCGTTTATGAGACCTGTTAGTGTATATCATGTATGGGAAAGACCGTCTCTCCTGGCTTGGTCATGTGCAATTAATTATGTTCTTCATTATGTCCTTGACAAGCTAACTATTGTCTGTTCTGTCATTATATTAATGAAATTGCTTTGGGTTTATTCTTTTCTTGGCAAAATCTAACCAGCCTAAGAAGATTATGTCATTTGAAGACCCGAAGCAGAGAGCATTGCAATGGAAAAAAACCATCGAGGGACTTCAAAACCGGTGAATGTTTTTTGTTTTACTAATACAGCAGCACTTGCTTTTTGTTTTCTTTTTTAAAGATAATGTAATCAACCGAAATTTGGAGATCTTCAATATGGAATGGATCTTCAAGAGATTTAGTTTATAAGAAAAGAAGCAAAGATTTAGAAAGTTGTAAGAATAGGCCTGCTGAAGGCTTTACGCAGTTGTAATTGAGGGACCATATTTTTTGTTTCTTGGTTGCCCCTGATCTCTCTTCCCCTTGTTTTCTTCTTTTTGCTACTAGTTTGGTTGATGAGTGATGATGCTCACTTTAGAAGGCCTTGTATTTCGATTCTGTTTGGGTGATCACTCGATCCGTGTTTTTGAAGTTTAAATGTAGACTCGCCTACGATCACTTATATCGAGTGCCCACTATTTTCGACACTGTTTACAAGCTAGGTAGCACGAAAACGGACACGGACACGGACACGTGATACGGCATCCCGTGAAATTTAGGACACGGGACACGGCATTTAAATTTAATAAAAGATATATTTTATAGTTATAAATAACGTACGATTTTATTTTTATATTGGTAATTGATATTAAATGTAAATAATTGAAGGTAAAATTTGACTTTGACTATAATTTATTCTCATTTACCACCCAACTCATCTTCTAATTAATCTCTTTTAGTCTTTTAAGATCTCGTTCTTTATTTATAGGTGTCCGTGTGTCCGACACGGTGTCCGACACGGGACGGCTAGTTAGGAGGAGTGTCCGTGCTACCTAGTTTACAAGTAGTTATTCCTTGCAAGGTGGATGCTATCCATTTAAATGCTGCTCCTTTCATTCCATTTTTTTTAATTGTCTATTCTAAAATCAAACGACCGCCCCTTTTGAAATATATTCCCTCTATTTAACTCCAAACACAACATTTCTCTTTTACACATTTTCAATGCATGAATTATAACGTAAATATCTCGAGTTTTACATTATAAAAAAATATAAAAATTTGATATTTTTATTGTTCTTGTAAAGACGAATCGAACAAGATCCCACATGATCATATTTTATCTTACATATTGAAAAGAATCGTAAAGATTTTCTTCATATATGAATAGTGTTAAAAAAAGAAATGTTGCATTTGGAGTTGAATGGAGGGAGTACTAATTAAACATGGTGAATTCCCATCTTACCCCTTTTTAAATAACATTTCTAACTTTATTAGTCAAAAGGTGTTAGCGGTTTGACCTTTTTTTCAATAAGTCTCGCTTAAGACAACCTTTTTTTATTATACAAAGTTACCATAATGATTTTCTAATAGAATGACATTTGTAGTTGTAGTTTTAGCTGCAACATGTTGTCGTTTAAAGAATACTTTTTGTTACAAAATGGCAACATTTTCCCCGTTTTAATTTCAGATGGAAAAATGCCGTTTGATTGTTTTGCCTAACTTTTCAAAATGAGATTTTTCACAAACTACTTCTTGAAAAAGTTATGATTGTTTGACCTAAGTTCTGTAAAAATAGTTTCTTGTAAATTTGATTTGTTTGGCCTAATTACTTTTATCCGACTTTTTTTAATGATTTGTTTTTGTTTACTATATAATCTGGGTCAGCGTCACATAATGGATAAGATGATGAACTCACCTAGAAGTATAATCAATTAATCAAACGTATAAACATAATAAGTACTTAAACTACAAAATAATTACGGAGTACGGCGTAATTATTATATAAGACCGTCTTATACTATAAAATAATTTATACAATAAGACAATCTTGCACTATGAGATATTACTTTTAAAAGTCAAAACATTAATTTTTTTTTACATATACAGGATCGTCTCACTTTCACACTGTACGATTGTTATACGAAATTGAAAGCATCGTCTCATACCCTTTTCATCTAAAAAGAAAGATTATTTTTCTTTACTATATAATTCAATACTGAACTTTATATCTAAAAATACGATAAGATCAAAATCATAAGCAATATATATACATGGCAATAATTAATTTTACATGCCTTAATAAAAACTTAATTTTGTATATTTAAATAAGATTATTGTTTAATATTGTGTTAGAAGAAGTGGATTCACAAAAAATTGGAGAAGATTATAATCATTGTGTACAAACAATATAATAATAAAAACAATTGATGCTTAGTAATTGTGAGAAGGGAAGTAGAAGTAGGTTTTTACTGTTTCTGCTTTTAGTAGTTTTTTTTAGGTTTTGACTTTTTAAAAGTTGTTTTATACCCCTCTAATTTACACTGTTTGACATAACTTCTACTTATTCAATTACAAAAGCACTTGTAAAAATTGACCAAACAGCATCATAAGATACACATATAATTAATTAGCTTCTATTTAAGTGTCATTATACAAAACGGTAGTAACATTATCAACGTCTTATAAATTATAACCCCCTTCTCAAGCCCATTTTCATTATACCTACTTTGAAGACTACATATGGGCCATTTTATCCCTTTGTGTTGTCACAAAAGCTCCTCATTATTCTCCCATTTAGCCGTATGTATTGTCTCTCACCCACTAATCTCTACCTTAACCCTAACAAATCATCTACCATACTCCCTCTTCAAACGTCTCATAACTCTCTCGCACTATACTTCCATATTCTCCTCATATTGTATCACCACTAGAACTGGTAAAACTGACCCGACCTGAATAACCCGACCCGATAAGGCTGACCCAAGAGCCGAAAGCGACCCGGAATTACCTGACCCGAGGATGACCCGAAACCCGAATTGACCAGACCCGACCCAGACCCGACCCGAACCTTGACTGACCCGAAAGAGACCCGACCCAAAATAACCCGACCCGAAACCACCGACCTACAGACGACCCAATTTGAAATGATCCTAAATGACCCAATTTATTATGATTAGGGTTGATAATTAGACGAGACGGCCCACGTGCAGCTCAAGCTCGGCTTGGTCCAAGTCGGCTCGTGCGAGTTTGGCTCGACGCGGGCTTGACTCGAAAACTAACTTGATCATTTTGTTCTGAAAATGGCCTAAATAAATCGGATATGAATCTAAAATGTCCCGACCCAAAATGACCCATACCCGAAATGGCCAAAACCCGAAGTGACCAAAACCCGAAACTAGCCCAAACCCGAAAGCGACCCGACCCAACCCGAAAGATTGAGCAAACCCGAGATGACCCAACCCAAACTGACCGACCCAAACCCGACCTGTTTGACCTATTTACCAGGTCTAAATTCACCACCACCTCAATGTACTTCAAATTTATCATTAAATCTTCAATAATCTTAAAATCACACTCTAGCAAATGATCACTTATATGTGTAAATAAATAAATCCAACCTATTGCATGGTTCATTTAATAATTTCTTTGAAGATTCCACATTAAAGGTTCATATACTGTGATATTTAGCTATGATATCTTTTTGTGAATTTTCAATTTTTTTTATACAATTTTAATATGTTTTTAACTATTTGGATTTTGGAACCTTATTTATGTGAGTTTTATTCATAGCTTTTGAACTATGTAGATCTAGTCACTGATTTTAAGGTAATCCATGAATTTTTTTTTTAAATAATTTTGCTTTCCTTTTTCTTTTCTTTCCTTTTTATAAGTTTTTTCCCTGTCTTTTTGTTGTTTGAAAAAATATTTTTGTTTCAAATATGTAAATTTCACTTTTTTTTACATTAGTTTCAAATCTGGAATATTTTCATTAATTTATCACAACTATTTTTTATTTAGATGATTTTTTTTATAATAATTTTAATCGAGCTATTCAAATAATAATAGCAATTCACATCAATCATATAATATAAACTAATTTATCGGATTGTTGTATTTATAAAAGGGTTGATTTGAGTTTTCTATGTAAAAATGGTGTGATGAGAATTTGTGGTGGGACTTTTAGGGAAAAAATAAAAAAGTTATCCTTTTAAACACAAGTTGACACATCAGCTTTGTGATTATTCCTTTATAAATAATGATTAAGGCTTGTTTAGATAGAAGAAGGGGTTCAGAGGGAGTTCAATTCTATTGCTTGGATAGCAAATTGAGAGCGGAGATGAGTGATAATGGATCCCTCCCCCTTCTGTCCCCTTTTTCGCTTCCCTCTTTCCCCTTTTCACCTTTTCCTCCATTTTTGCTATCAAAATAAGGCCTTAAGTTATTATTAACAAAGTTAGAGAAATTTATCAACCTTTCTCCATTTTCCCTCCCATTTCTTTCCTCGATGCATCGAAACAAAGCGTTAATGATAGGGTCTGGAGATCCTTAATCCTTTGTGAAGGGTTTGGATTCCGAGTACCTAAGAGAGGGATGAGGTGAATTAGGTACTATTTTAAAATTTTCAACTTAATCTTTATTGCTTAAAGAAAGTTGATTGTCCTTGTGGGAATAAGTACATACATCAAATAAATTGAGTTATCACGAGTGTATTACTTAAGGAGAAAGTTGCTGTAAACTGTATGTGACAGTAAGTCTGACTGTTACTTGTTCGTTTTAATAAATGAAGTAAAAGGCTACGGAACGAAGCTGATAGTATTCGGGACTGTTGCTTTAGAAGAAAATAGGAAATAAACAAGTAAAGTAAATGCGGCGGAATTAAATAAGCGAGAGATCAACACAATAGTTTTGAATTGGTTCGGCCAACTTTCTAAAGGCCTACGCACAATCTTCTTTTTATTGATTCCAATTAACTGATCTACTCCGACTACTTAATACCCTTACAATAAAAAGGACCAACAACCTACTCCGGTTGCGAAATGAGCTTAAGACTACTCCGTCTCAAACTTGACTCTCTATCTAAGAAAGTTACAAGATCAAATTCCCTTTTTGTTCTTCTTGTGAAAAGAACGAAGGCGAATTCATTAAGATCTAACTATTCTAGATAGAAGAGCACCATACTTAAGGCAACAGTAAACATGTCCGTGATTTTGAAGACTTATATGGTTTTGCAAAGATTGGAAGCTTAAAACTTTTGAGAGCAATTTTTCAAAAAGATGTGTTTCTTTTTCTCTGAAAAGTCTTGAAGGAAGTGAGAGATAAGTGATCTTTATTTATAGATGAAAAAATGATTTGAAGAAGATTAAAGAAATGCCTTGAGAGGGTCAACTCTCAAGCATGTGAGCAAAATAGATGTTTCTTTGAAAAGAGTTTACATGAAGACAAAATGTCAAAGACAAAAGGAAGGGTGGGATCCTCGAGAGGCTTATTACCTCTGAGTTTCAAGGGTGAAAAACACAAGGTGACAAGCACTTTAAGGAGACAAGCCAAGCTTTGCTTTTTGTGTAAAAAGGTTTGTCTATGCAATTTTAAGGAAGAGGCTTTTCAAAAAGATTCCTTCACATCTCTTTTCAAACAATTTGTAAATCATTTTAACATAATTGAAATTCATTTCCAGGTAAAAACTGATTGAAACTTTTAGCTTGAATGAAATACAAATGTCAGACATGTGTGTGACAACCCTCGCGAATGCGGAAAATAAAACATACAGGCATGTGAATTATATAGCGGAAATACGGTATTTTAAAAACCTTTATACATGCAAGATATAAAAATACGAGGAGTGTCAAAATATTACAAACTAAATAAAAACACCACAAGAGACGTAGTCTCTCAAATTGTTAACAAAAGACAATGTTATTAACAACTATCTAAAATCGTCTAGAGGTGATTCATCCAGGGACAACGCCCGCTAGCTCACACCCGAACCCAAAATAGCATAAGCAAAAAGCCATCCAAATCAAGCAACCTGTTCAACCATGAAAAACATGAACGCCACAGTCAGTGGGGAGTAACTCCGGGTTCTCCCAGCCATATCACATTAAACGTACATAAAAGGAAATACAAAAGTAGAAGCATGCATATATAGATATACATGTGATATACGATAAGGATGATAGTATCTCTGATATACTGATACAGCATAAGAGTTACAAGTCCTAATCATCATGTGATACAATACTCGGGGAAGACACTCTTAGGGCAGCCGAATACTCTCACTAGGCTTTGCATCTCAACCGTTAGCGGTATAAAATATTTTGATAAGATTGAGACTCGACAAACAAAACCATGCCAATTCCTGCGATGATCACAAATAATCCATCATATTATCATCCATTCAACATACCAAACATAGAACGATGCCCAATCACATGCAATGACATGAATAATAAGTCATGAAATCCACGCATTCAAGAAAGGACGACCACAAAGACGCATCTCTGCACCGGTAAATGAACCACTAGCACACGTTTACATGGCAATTAGAGTAACAGGCATCCACTGTATAAGCATTTCCCTGCACGCATCCGATTCAATCCATGTTCGTATATGTAAGACACTTCCCTCCTGGTAGCACAACGAAATAATACGGTCCTAGTCTAACGGCCAGATTCTCCGGAATAAACTTGTTCCGGTTCGACATGCGATAAACGTTTCGCATCCAAGACTCGGTCTTACACTAGACGCCGAGTACCCCCAATTCGGTAGATCAATTCACGAAAGAGGCGGAAAAGAGCTCAAGCCTCATAAACAAGCGGTACGCTACATGCAAAAAACACCACCTCGCAAGTACACAACATTTGACGGCCGGGTCGATCAACGCATAGCGTTCAACTCCCAACCACGTCGTCGTATGCCCACTACACATGCAATTAAGCAGTAGGATACCTCTCCGTTCCGACATTCCAGCCTTACGAACGGGAAGGTAGCCAAGAGAATGAGAGTACAAAACACAAGACAAAACAGTACTCAAACCGTATCATTTGTAAAAACCGACTCAAAGGGGAACATACCAAAAACCGTCACAAAGCATGTGATACAAGCGAGTGAAATGTCATACATCCAAAACAATAATATTATAAGTCGCTACGTAAAATTATACGATAAACGAACGATTAGAATTATTATAAATGAAAACCGTAGACAAAAATCACAAACAACAGCCAGCAGGTGCCAGCCGGTCAGGCTGACCGGCTGCCGGTCCACCGGCTCAGTCCATTACCTCATACGAAAATCAACTTAAAACTTCAGTGTGTCCCAGCCGGTCAGGCTGACCGGCTGCCGGTCAACCGGCTGGGACCAAAAGGTCACTTGAAAAACAAGAGAAGAAGGGGGGTGTCTCAGCCGGTGGTCTGACCGGCTGCCGGTCGACCGGCTGAGCCCAACCTCATATTCCAAAATCACGTAAAAATGCCAAAATATACAGCAGGTGCCCCAGCCGGTGGTCTGACCGGCTGCCGGTCGACCGGCTGGGGTCTCATGTACTCGAAAATGCTTTGTTTCCTCCATGTTCAACATTTATCAATTATCGATTATCATTCTAACTCATTAATTCACATATGATTACTCAATAAACAACATCCATCAACAAATATACAAGTCATAAGTTTACTAACCAAAATCTAAACACGGTTTCTATCCTAGAAATCACATAAAACACGTAAATGATATCGAGTAACCCTTCACCGTTACCTTAAAGCGTCTTCACTACTCGTCAAGCTCCTGTTCAATAAGGTAATAGTCTTTGTCGGGATCTTGGAGGTCACCACCTACATAAAGATCATAAAAGATGAATGAAATTCATCTTGAGAAAGACGGGAAATTTGAAAAGCGAGAAAGACGATGATTTTATCATCAATACGGATAGAGGAAAGTAAGGGGAGAAGAATGAGCCGAACTTACGCGAATTCTATCAAGTAATGAAGGAGATACGGAGGTTCGAAGATTGAAAAATGGATGGAGGCAAGGGTTTTGAACTTTCTTAAAGAGGAAGAAATGTGTTTGTTTGATTTTTAGTAGGAAAAATAGGTTAAGGAGTATGAGTATAAGTAAGGAAAAGTCAACTAAAAGTCAAACTCGCCTTAAGACGGGATTCTCATGGAATCTCGCAGAAATTCCAAATACGAACTCGGAAAATCTAAATTCGACTCGAAACTTAAAATTATAAATTAAATCTTAAATTTGCTGGAAAGATTTCGTAAAATATTTCTACTAGAAAAATAGGGTACATTTTCGGGTGTTACAATCAACCCACCTTTTAAAAAGTTTCGCCCTCGAAACTTGAGGAAAATAAAAATTACCTTACTCGAAAAGACTCGGATATTTACTACGCATAGAAGCTTCGGTTTCCCAAGTCTCTTCTTCGACATTAGCACTTCTCCACAAGATTTTTACCAAAGGAACTACTTTACTTCTCAACTTCCTATCCTTACGATCTAGGATACGAATCGGCTTCTCTTCAAAGGATAAATTCGGTTCAAGCTCGGGCAATTCAACTTGAAAGACATGGCTCGGATCACTAACATACTTTCTCAATTGAGAAACATGGAATACATCATGAACCTTAGCCAAATTGGCGGCAAATCCAACTTATAAGCAACGGCACCAATCCTTTTCACAATATCAACGGGTCCAATGTATTTCGGGCTCAATTTACTCTTAACACCAAACCGTTTAACACCCTTCATTGAAGATACCTTCAAAAATACTTTATCTCCCACCTCAAATTCTAAAGGCCTTCTTTGAATATCGGCATAAGACTTTTGACGGTCTTGAGCGGCTTTCATTCTATCACGAATGACCTTCACATTATCAATGGTTTCAACAAGAACATCGGGGCCTAAATCACGAACATCACTCAATTGATTCCAACATATAGGACTCCGACATTTTCTTCCATAAAGAGCTTCATAGGGAGCCATCTTGATAGATGCATGATAACTATTGTTGTAAGAAAACTCCACCAACGGTAAGCTCTTTTCCCAACTAGACTGAAAGTCAAGAGCACAAGCCCTAAGCAAGTCTTCTAAAGATTCTGAATAGCCTCTCAGTCTGACCATCCGTAGCGGCATGAAAAGCAGTACCATCAACAACTTCTAACCATGGCTTCTTCTAAGCTTTCCAAATCTCGAACAGATCTCGATCTCCGGTCCGATATATCTCCATATGAACAACCATGATATCCTAACATTTCCTATCCACATAGGCTTTTTGCTAATCGGGTCTGGTCCCCCAAATTCCAAGTTTCTTTGATCGGAATAAATCTAACACACTTGGTCAATCGATCAACAACAACCCAAACGGCATCTTTACCTCCAACGGTCTTCGGCAAAGCCATAACAAAATCCATTGAAATAGATTCCCACTTCCATAGCGGAATATCCAACGGTTGTAGCAATCCCCCGGGTCTCTTGTGTTCAATCTTCACTTGTTGGCAAGTCAAACATCTTCCAACATATGACACAACATCACCCTTCAAGTTCGGCCACCAAAATTGCAACTTCAGCTTCCAATCCTTGTACATCTTATCACCACCGGGGTGAATAGAATAAGGGGAAAGATGAGCTTCATCAAGAACTCGCTTCCTCAAATTAAGAGCATTAGGAACAAATAAACGACCATGGAAACGAAGAACACCTTCATTATCAAACTTGAAATCGTTACCTTTACCTTCAAGAATTTTGGCTTGGATAGACTTGTAGGTAAGATCATCAACTTGGCTTTCACAGATTTCACGGAGAAACACAGACTCGGCAATCATAGCACCAACATGAATAAATCCACGCTCTACAAATTCCAAACTCAACTTTCGAAACTCAGCACAAAGATCAACAGGTAATACATGCAAAGCATTCAAAGCATGAGAAGCTTTCCTACTAAGAGCATCTGCAACAACATTAGCCTTCCCTTCATGATACAACAACTCAAAATCATAGTCATTCACCAATTCCAACCATCTTCTTTGTCTCATATTCAACTCTTTTTGAGTAAATATGTACTTCAAACTTTTATGATCGGTGAATATACGACAATGAACTCCAATCAAGTAATGTCTCCACACTTTCAAAGCATGAACAACAGCGGCCAATTCTAGATCATGAGTAGGATAGTTCACTTCATGAACTCTTAATTGCCTTGAAGCATAAGCCACCACCTTCATATTTTGCATAAGAACACAACCCAATCCCATTTTAGAAGCATCACAATAGACATCAAAGTCTACTCCTTCTTCAGGCAAAGTCAACACCGGAGCGGTAGTTAACCTCTTCTTTAACTCTTGAAACGCATTTTCACAAGCTTCATTCCATAGGAATTTGGTTTCCTTCTTCAATAACTGAGTCATCGGTCTAGCAAGCTTAGAGAAATCGTTGACAAATCTTCGATAGTAACCAGCTAAACCAAGGAAACTTCGAATCTCTCTAATATCAGTCGGACTCTTCCAATCAACTACGGCCTCAATTTTAGAAGGATCCACCATTACGCCCTCTTTAGAAATCACATGCCCAAGAAAGGACACTTTAGGTAACCAAAATTCACATTTAGAGAACTTAGCATACCACTTTTGACGACGTAGAACGCCCAAAATAATCCTCAAATGAATAGCATGCTCATCTTCGGACTTGGAGAAGATAAGAATATCATCAATGAAAACCACCACACACTTGTCAAGATACTCAATAAATGTGCGGTTCATCTGATCCATAAAGATAGCAGGAGCATTGGTCAATCCAAATGGCATCACCTTGAACTCATAATGACCATACCTCGTACTGAAAGCGGTCTTCGGGATATCGACATCTCTAACCGGAATTTGATGATAACCGGATCTCAAATCGATCTTTGAAAAAGTAGAAGCACCCTTTAATTGATCAAACAAATCTTCAATTCTCGGTAAAGGATACCTATTCTTGATTGTAATCCGATTCAATTCACGATAATCGATACACAATCTCATAGAACCATCCTTCTTCTTCACAAAAAGAACAGGAGCACCCCAATGAGAGGCACTAGGTCTAATAAAACCCTTTTCAATATATCATCCAACTGCTTCCTTAATTCTTTCAATTCGGACATAGCCATACGATAAGGAGCTTTGGCAATTGGACCAGAACCAGGGAACAAGATCAATAGAGAATTCAACATCTCTCTCGGGAGGAATCCCGGGCAAATCTTCGGGGAATACATCGACGAATTCTAGAACAATAGGCACATCTTCAATACTTGGCAAAGAGGTATTTGAAGAGTCACAACACACAAGAATGCTTGGTGACCTTTTCTAACCATATTACCAATTCATAGCGGAATTAAAACACACCTTTACGGGGATGAGATCCCTTATAGGTTATTCTAACACCTAAAGGACTCTTTAAGAAAATCTTTTGGTCACGACACTCGAACCTAGCATGATACATAGCTAACCAATCTATACCTAATATAATATCAAACTCTCCTAGAGGAAACTTATGGAGATTTGCGGGAAAGATAGAACCCGAAATTGAAATTGGTACATTTGGGTAAAGAGTAGAACAAGAGATAATATCTTCGGATGGAAAGGATATGGGAGTATCCTCACTAGATGTAGGCTTGATAGATAATTTACTAGCATAGGTTGTTGACACAAAAGACATTGAAGCACCAGTATCAAATAAAATAAGACACGGTTGCTCTAAAATTGAGAACATACCCGTAATGATCTCGGGATGAGCATCGGCCTCAACACGGCTCATGACAAAGATTGAACCCTTAGGTTTAGGAGGAGGAGGGGGCAACTTTCGATTCGACATGCGATAAACATTTTGCATCCAAGACTCGGTTAATCATAGACGCCGAGTACCCCAAATTCGGTCGACATTCACGAAAGAGGCGGAAAATAGCTCAAGGCTCATAACAAGCGGTACGCTACATGCAAATAACACCGCCTCGCAAGTACACAACATTTGACGGCCGGGTCGAACAACGCATAGCGTTCAACTCCCAACAACGTCGTCGTATGCCCACTACACATGCATTTAAGCAGTAGGATACGTCTCCGTTCCGACATTCCAGCTTTACGAACGGGAAGGTAGCCAAGGGAATGAGAGTACAAAGCACAAGACAAAACAGTGCTCAAACCGTAACATTTGTAAAAACCGAGTCAAAGTGGGACATATCAAAAACCGTCACAAAACATGTGATACAAGCGAATGAAATGTCATATATTCAAAACATCAATATTATAAGTCACTACGTAAATTTATACGATAAACGAACGATCGGAAGTATTATAAATGAAAACCGTAAACAACAATTACAAACATCTTCCAGCAGGTGCCAGATGGTCAAGCTGGCCGGCTTCCGGTCCACCGGCTCAGGCCATTACCTCATACGAAACTTAAAACTTCAGTGTGTCCCAGCCGGTCAGGCTGACCGGCTGCCGGTCAACCGGCTGGGACCAAAGGGTCTTTTGAAAACAAGGAAGAAAGAAGGGGTGTCTCAGCCGGTGGTCTGACCGGCTGCCGGTCGACCGGATGAGCCCAACTTCATATTCCAAAATCACGTAAAAGTGTAACAAAATACAGCAGGTGCCCCAGCCGATGGTCTGACCGGCTGGGGTCTCATGTACTCGAAAATGCTTTGTTTAATCCATGTTCAACATTTATCAATTATCGATTATCATTCTAACTCATTAATTCACATATGAATACTCAATAAACAACATCCATCAACAAATATACAAGTCATAAGTTTACTAACCAAAATCTAAACACGGTTTCTATCCTAGAAATCACATAAAACACGTAAATGATATCGAGTAACCCTTCACCGTTACCTTAAAGCGTCTTCACTACTCGTCAAGCTCCTCTTCAATAAGGTAATAGTCTTTGTCGGGATCTTGGAGGTCACCACCTAAATAAAGATCATAAAAGATGAATGAAATTCATCTTGAGAAAGACGGGAAATTTGAAAACGAGAAAGACGATGATTTTATCATCAATACGGATAGAGGAAAGTAAGGGGAGAAGAATGAGACGAATTTACGCGAATTCTATCAAGTAATGAAGGTGATACGGAGGTTCGAAGATTGAAAAATGGATGGAGGCAAGGGTTTTGAACTTTCTTAAAGAAGAAGAAATGTGTTTGTTTGATTTTGAGTAGGAAAAATAGGTTAAGGAGTATGAGTATAAGTAAGGAAAAGTCAACTAAAAGTCAAACTCGCCTTAAGACGGGATTCTCATGGAATCTCGCAGAAATTCCAAATACGAACTCGGAAAATCTAAATTCGACTCGAAACTTAAAATTATAAATTAAAACTTAAATTTGCTGGAAAGATTTCGTAAAATATTTCTACTAGAAAAATAGGGTACATTTTCGGGTGTTACATGGTCAGCGACTACATTTTCTGCTTCTTTCTTATCCCGGATCTCTAGATCAAACTCTTGAAGGAGTAAGATCCATCGGATAAGTTGATGTTTTGCCTCTTTCTTTGAAAGCAGATATTTCAAAGCAGCATGATCAGTGTAAACAATTACTTTCGATCCTATAAGGTAAGAACGGAATTTGTCTAAGGCGTAGACAATGGCAAGAAGTTTTTTTTCAGTGGTGGCATAGTTGATTTGGGCAGGATCTAAGGTTTTACTAGCATAGTAAATTGCATGAAGGAACTTTTCCTTTCTTTGCCCTAAAACAACTCCAACGGCATAATCACTCGCATCGCACATAAGTTCAAATGGAAGATTCCAATCAGGTGACTGGATTATAGGTGCGGTGATTAGAGCGCGTTTGATTTTGTTGAATGCCTCAAGGCATTCCTTCGTGAAATTAAAAGGCGCATTCTTAAAAAGGAGCTCAGTCAGGGGCTTGGCTATTTTAGAAAAATATTTAATAAACCGTCGGTAGAAACCGGCGTGGCCAAGGAAACTCCTGATTCCTTTTACATTAGCAGGCGGTGGCAGTTGTTCAATAACTTGGATCTTAGATCGATCCACTTCAATACCTCTTTCACAAATGATGTGTCCTAAAACTACACCTTCGTTCACCATGAAGTGACACTTTTCCCAATGGAGAACAAGGTCGACTTCTTCACAGCGTTTCAATACTTTGGATAGATTTGTCAAACAATTATCAAAGGAAATGCCATAGACGCTAAAGTCGTCCATGAATACTTCCATGATAGTCTCAACAAAATCGGAAAAGATACTAGTCATGCAACGTTGGAAAGTTGCAGGTGCATTACATAGGCCAAATGGCATTCGGCGATAAGCGAAAGTACCATAGGGACATGTGAAGGTGGTTTTCTCTTGGTCCTCAGGGTGGATAGGAATTTGGAAAAATCCTGAGTAACCATCTAGATAGCAGAAATATTTGTGGCAAGCTAACCTCTCTAGCATTTGATCAATGAAGGGCAGAGGATAGTGATCTTTTCGAGTTGATTGACTCAACTTTCTGTAGTCAATGCACATACGCCATCCCGTCACAATCCTTGTGGGGATGAGCTCATTCCTTTCATTCTTGACTACTGTTGTTCCTCTTTTCTTGGGAACAACTTGGACAGGGCTAACCCATTTTGAGTCAGAAATTGCATAGATTATGCCAGCATCTAGTAATTTCATAACTTCAGCTTTAACTACTTCTTGCATGTTGGGATTAAGACGGCGTTGACCTTGAACACAAGGTCTTTGGCCTTCTTCTAAGTTGATTCTACGCATGCAAAAGTCGGGGCTTATACCAGTCAGATCGTCAAGTTTATAACCTATTGCCTTCTTATGTTTTCTCAAGATAGCCAATAATGAGTTTAACTTATTTTCATCTAGGAGAGCACTCACTATGACTGGGCAATATTCAGACTCATCTAAAAAAGCATATTTTAGATTTGAGGGAAGAGGTTTAAGTTCAGGTTTATGTACTTCTGCCTTGGCAGGAGCATCAATTAAGCTTATAAACTCCTCAACTTCTTCAGACGGTATATCTGTACCAGTCAGGTCCTTTTCCAGCTCACTGATCTCAAAATTGTCGTTCTCAGAGATATCCTCTAACAGTAAAATTGCTTCTAAAGGATCCTTAATTATTGATGGATACAGAGATTCATCAATGATTGAGTCGACAATGTCAAGGAAACAGCAAGGCTCTTCAAGCATAGGGCTCTTCATTGCACTGTTTAAGTTGTAGGTGACTTTATCATCACCCACTTCTAACGTCAATTTTCAATTCTTGACATCGATTACTGCTCCCGCAGTGTGCAGAAATGGTCTTCCTAATATGATAGGGATTTGCGAATCTTCAGCCATATCTAACACTATGAAATCGACTGGAATAAAAAATCTTCCTACTCTAACAGGTACATCTTCTAAAACTCCGATAGGTTATTTTAGAGAATGATCTGCCATTTGCAGGGTGATACTTGTGCATTTCAGAACTCCCATATTCAATTTTTTGCAAATGGAATAGGGCATAACGCATACACTAGCACCCAGATCGCATAAAGCTTTATCAATAGTGTAGGTGCCTATAGTGCAAGGTATAGAGAAACTACCAGGATCCTTTAACTTAGGAGGGGACTTATTTTGCAATAACGCACTGCATTCAGCGGTGAATGGGATGATTTCAACATCATCTAAAGTCCTATTCTTTGTTAAGATATCCTTCATAAATTTCGTGTAAGAAGGGATTTGAGTGATTAATTCAGTGAAGGGAACCGTTACTTGGAGGTTTTTAACTACTTCCATGAATTTACCGAACTCGGTTTCCTTATGATTTCTCCTCAAACGTTGGGGAAATGGAACTTGAATTTTGATGGGTTCCTTTTCGAGTTCATCCTTCTTTTCATGTTTGTCTTCCGCTTCCTTAGCGGTGAAGCGGATGGTTGAGAATCTTTTTGGCTTTCTACTTGTGAAGGCTCAACTGTTGGTTCTTTGGGTTGCTGAGGTTCCGTATAAGTGGTACCACTCCTAAGGGTGATAGCATTTGCGGTGTCCCTCGGTTGTTCACCATGAGGTGGGAGTTGGCCTTGTTTTCTTTGGGCATTAGAGGCAGTCAATTGGGCCATTTAAGTTTCAAGCATTATGATGGCAGCATTTTGAGCTTGATCACTCTTTTGAAATTGACCAAACATTGAATCCTGTTTTTGAACAACTTGTAGAAGCATGGATTCAATTTTGCTCAAGCTTAAGTCATTTGGTTGGCCTTGAATTTGAGGTGGTTGGTGTTGAGGTTGATTTTGGTATGGTTGATGGAAGTTAGGTTGGAATGAAGGTCTCTGGTTTTGAAAACCACGTGGATTGTAAGGCTTTTGTTGGTATGGTATGAATGGTTGTTGGATTTGTTGGTGGGGATTTTGAACGTTGGTACTTTTGTAGGACAAAAATGGGTGGTTTTTTGTGTTTTCGTTATAAAAGTTTGAGAAAGTGTTGCCTTGCCTATATCCTTGATAGGCATTGACTTGCTCTATTGAACTTCTACATTCTTGAAAACTATGCCCTCCTATCCCCCATGTCTCAAATACCACTACGTGGTTAGTGACGTTGATATGCTCCTTGGATTGGGAAGAGCTTCCTACTTGTTGCTGCAGAAGGGCTAATTGGGCTTCCAGGAGTGCTACTTTACTTGAATCATCCTGCTTGGTTTTGAGCGGTATAGCACGCGAGTTGCTATACTGAGAATCGTGGATTGCCATTGACTCGATAGTCGCACTAGCTATCTCTACATCGATTTGATCGAAACGACCATTGTTAGCGTAGTCGAGGATACGACGCGATTCGCCACAACAACCGTTGTAGAATGTGATAGCCAGGAACCATGAATCAAGGCCATGATGAGGGCATTCTCTTTGTAATTCTTTGTACCTTTCCCATGCCTCATAAAGGCTTTCGTCGCCTCTCTGACGGAATCCAGTAATTTGACTTCGTAAGAGTGCGGTTCGTTCTGGTGGGAAGTACTTTTGATAGAAAGCAAGAGCTAGACCATCCCAGTCGACTATTCCTAAGGCAACTCGGTCAAGACTATTGATCCAGAGTTTTGCCTTTCCTCTTAAAGAGAAAGGAAATAGCATTTCCCTAATCTGCTCTTGGGATACTCCAGTTTGTCTAATCGTGGAGCAATAGTCACAGAAGTTTTGGATATGAAGGTTGGGATCTTCTGTGGCATTGCCACCAAATTGATTTCTTTCTATTAGATTGATGAAGGCAGGTTTGATTTCGAAGTTTTGGGCTGTCATTTGAGGTGTAGCGATACCCTTTGGAAGTGTATCTGCGGTGGGTTTAGAATGGTCGGAAAGTCGAACCATTTTTGCTTGTGAAGATGAAGATGGGGATGAGAATGGATCTCCTTCTCCTTCAAGATTAGGTAAGATATCCGAGTATTTCTCACGAATACGATCTAAACTTGAAATATTAGAAGCTTTTGAAATTTCGTTGAATAGCTTTAATTTCCTACGCAGAGTTCTTTCTAGTTCAGGGTCTAAAGGAATAGGGGTCCCTAGTTTAGAAGCTCTGGGCATAAGATAGAAAAGCTAAGATGAAAAATCAAGAGAGGTCTAAAGGAATTTGAGTTCCTAAAGACTAGATAAAACTAATCGTGATTAAAATCACAAGAAAAGGAAAACTAAACCGTGCTCCCCGGCAACGGCGCCAAAATTTGATCAGGCCTGTCGCAAGCCCGATGCAAAGATAAATTACCCAGACTAGGCTAATAACAAATTAATGTAATTAGGGAAGTAGGGGTCGATCCTCAGGGAGATGGTATTTCCTATGGATTGTGAATCGTCTCACAATTGAGTTTTATCTAACAATTTTCTGGGTTTTGAGGTTTTGAATTCTAAACTAATAAAGAACATAAATAAGAGCAAAATAAGAGCAAAGTAAAATGAAAACAATAAAGCAAATGATAATTTAACAATAATGAGAAGCATCTAGGGAAATAGGTTCACACATGTAGATTGACATATTGATGAAATTGGATTTAGGATATGCAAATAATTCATTGCGCGTTCGTAAGAATGGTGTGTTCATTACAATCATAGATCAGATGGTCTAGCAGGCTTTTTATGCGATTTACTAGGTCTTAATCCACTATGTCATGCTTTGTCTATTCAAATCTCGTATGTCTACTTAGGAAAAGAATTCCATACTAGTCAATGATTGTGATCAAGAATCGTCAACTATCGTTAAAGTCCAAACATGCATAGACACAATGTTTTAAAAGCCAATTTCTTTTATCCAATTATCATCTTTTAATCAATCTAACATGGCTACCCTACACCCTAGAAAGGTGACTACTCACTCATGATTATGTTTATGTCTACGATGATATTAACAATGAAAGTTAAGATAGGCATATTTAGTTGATTTTAACAATAATTTAAACTCTCTATGTGGTGATAATAACGACACTATATAACAATCTGAGAAATGAAACTATGATTATAACAACATAAAACAAATCTAAGTGATATGAATAGAGAATAACAATCAAATGGAAAACAATAAAGAACAATAAATAAAGGATAAATTAGGAATACCTAGGTGACGATCAACAATGAAAGCGATAACGACAATAGAAATCCCTCGCATAGAAATACCGTACCTTGAATTACAACTCTTGTACCCAACAAAGTACACTAAAAGATTGAAATTCTTATTGAACTAAACTAATGTTTTGATATGAAATGGACAGAAATAAACTAAGAACAAAAGACAAAAGTAGAAGATAATCTAAACTAGAAAGACTAAAGCTTAAAAGAAAAATAGTAAGAAGATTGTATGAGATATAAGATTAGATTGTGTTGGATAGTGTGTTCATGTTGTGAGGCTAGAGCATCTATTTATAGTATTAGGGTTTCGTGGAGAAGAGGTCGGGCATTAAACACATAGGACAAAATAAGGAAGAAGGAGCCGTCATGCTTGGAGCAGCAGGGATACCCGATCGGGTACACACTTACCCGATCGGGTAAATGGTCTTCTGGAAGCTCTTGACTAACGTTTCATATTCCTTTGCTTGACTTGACTTCCAACACCCCCCTTGACCTCTTGAGTCGGGTTTGTTGATAGGGTTTGATGTAAAGCGATGAATTCTTCCGCCCAATTGATTGATCTTCCGACAACTACGAAACCGTCTTTGCTTCTTCTCTCTCTCGAATTAGTGAACCTTCTTGAAATGCCTTTCACTTGGTCAAGCTTGCTTCTTCAAATCGTTGGGCTCTAGGCAAATGCTCGGGAATATAGAAAAAGGGCGTAGAAACGTCACTTTCCCTACAAAACAAGTTAGAACACAGAAATTTGCCTAGAAGACGATATTAGCTCATAAAATGGCTTAACAAAGCACAAATGACATACAAAACCGAGCTAAACTGGGGGTTAAAATCATACAAATATTCACTTATCAACAAACCATCTTTAGACTTCTTTGAAAAGTTAAATTAGAAATACAATATGAAAATTTGAAGATTTTCTCAAAGATAAACTAAAAATAACACGACATTACACGTACAGAGAGCGACTCACACATCTCACACACAATTCAGGGTAACAAAATATATACAAAACACGCAAAACAAAACAAATCAAACTCTTAGAGATAGGAAGATCACGATGAAGTCGGCAGGAAGATCTACAAGAATTCGACATCACTAACTCTACTAATAAACCAAATTCTCAAGAGAATGCAAATTACCCAATTTTGCAACTCATCATTTTCAATCATCAGAATTCCTACAAAAATATTCCATAATCACGAGATTTCAAGCCAATAACTTAATTATTCAGATCCATTTAGGATCTACTAAAGTCCATCAGCATGGTAGACTCCACAACTAGCAATCCACATGTAGGATTCATTACGTATTCTAATCTTCTTAGTTTCATCAAAACTCTAATTAGAAAGCATCAACAAAATATTTATCTCTAGGGAAACATGTTCGCTAACAACCACAAGAAAAAGGGGACTTACCATGAAAATCCTTGATTCAATTTACTTCAAACTCATTATTCTAAATTTATAATGAACTTTCTCATCCTCGAAAGTCAAAACACAATTAACGCAACAAACATTATTATCTAAGATCCAACTAGCCTCATCCCAGATCTCACGACAAGGAAAACTCCACAATCCATTATCGATTATAATAATTCTTTAATACGCCATAACATCCTTAATACGATCATTACTATACTCGAAGCCTCAAATATAAATAGTCACATTAGCAAACTATGGTGGTTACTAATCCTCAAGATAAATGGGTTCACCATTCTATCTCTATAATCCATAACAACTGAGCACTCATTATCAAAAGCTTGCAACGAACATTTATCAATCTCAAACTATGATTCCTTAAGAATAAAAGAGAATTACTAATTCCAAACCACAAATGATCAATCAGACAACCATTCAAATCCTCTAATTCATCTAAAACTCAAAATGAATCAACTTTCTTTTATGACAATACTCCTCAAACTTTGGGTACCGGCTCAATTTCCCTAATGCAAAGTCTCTTTTAGAATCCACCAACTAAAGACATCTAATTCCCAAATGACATACCAAGCAACCGTTATAGTACCCAACAACAACGAACAATTATCATGATTAACTAAATTCTCAAAATAACACTAGAGTACCAAGCTCCAAATCTAAAACCACTAAGAGAGGATACATTAACACTATTAGGATTCATCCTAGAGCTTAAGTCCTATTTCCCATGATGAAATACAACATGAACTTTGCTCAATCCAAGGACACATACTCTAGCTAAAGAAACCAAATTACATCACGCTTATTCTCTGAGCCTTACAAACGGAATTTCCAATCCACTAGAGAAAAGATGAAGGAGCAATGAGATAGAAAACGATAAGGAATCTCAAGGAGAACACGGGAATAAATAAGGCACGAGATTCTAAGAGAGGAGCGCTGAAAATAACGAGGTCAAGAAAGAGACAAAGCAGATAGTAGAGGTATGAATATATCCGAGTAAGAAATAAGATACGAGCATGCGATTTCTTAAAGATCAATCTTGACAAAAACATTCAAGAATGGAAATGAAAAGGGATGATGGCACGAGTAAAGGTTTAAGGCTTATTCCACAAAATTTCTCCTTTCAGACTTAAGGTGATAGTAAAGCAACTCATCCCAAACAAAAGTCTCTTACAAGGGACCATCGTACCACAGTCAACAAAGTAAGGTACACCTAGATTTAACAAATCGATTACCACCCAATTCATCCATCCCTTCATATAACACGGATTCCCAATTGCGGAATTGCAACTCAAGCATAGAAAGATTCTCTCAACTCCAAAATTTGACACATTCCCAAAGGTTTCGAAAAACCGAAGAACCAATAAGGAATTCTTCATACTAATCTCTTTTCAATTCCTAAGGCCCACAAGGTAGAACACTGAACAAAACGTCATTATCAACATCATATAGCCCACGAGTTCATTATTAACAAAGTACAACCTCAAGTTAAACATCATCATTAACGTCCCAAGGTATTTCCATCACAGCTCACATCATCGAATCTCGCTCATATCTATAATCCTCAAGTAATATGGTTCAACTTACAATGAAACCTTACTACTTCAAACGAGTCTCCGATGCCATAAGATAAGATCATATCTTTAAATCCAAGAACTATAGCCAAAAGCTTTTCCACCAAGCCTATACTCACAAACACACATAAAGAAACCACAAGACGTCACTAAATCTCAAAAGTATTTTGCACCTCAAGATATCATTCTAAAATTCTTATTTACACCAATTAGACATATCATAAGCATGGTCTTCAAAACAATACTAAACTTCTAAGTCCAAAAGACTAAATTACTAATGAGTTAAGAAGTCATAGCCAACTCATTCGACCTTACACCATCGAATATCATGAACTATTTACACACAAGTCATGACAAGCATTTATACATTAAAATCATTAAACATACCTTACCACACTTTCCTCAAGGATACCAACTCTCACCACTAGGGGAGAACTTAAGTCTACACAATTTTTTCTCGAATCCCAAATTCATTCTAATCAACACTAACACTCCACCAAGTCTAAAATTCTTCCGACCAAGTACAATATGCCACAAACAAAAGGGTATGGTGTCCACAAAATGTCACATAAGGAAGTTGATGGTACAAATTGATAAAGAGGAGGAAATTAACAAGAGTAACTTCCAAGGGGAAAAGAAGTTAGATGATGAAGAAGCACTTAGATAGAAGGAAGAGAGCATGCTACAATAAGGACGAGAGAAATTCATAGATGTGGAAGACATACACTTCAATTAGGCTTGACATTCTTTACTCTTTGGTAGAGGATACATCTTCTAGGTAACATATGATCCACCTTAAGACGGTAGATATAAATAAGCATAACATCACTCTACACAATCAACAAACAAATTAGAACCTAACAAACATCAAGTACACCAAAGACTACCAACTTAGGTTCTTAAGTCTACCCATCTCTCATTTATTATTTCAAGGTCAAGTAATTTAAGTTTAGGGTTCCCGTGTGTGCGTCGGGAGCGTTAAAGCTCTGATACCAACTGTGACAACCCTCGCGAATGCGGAAATATAAAACATACAAGCATGTGAATTATATAGCGGAAATATGAAGTTTTTAAAACTTTTATACAAGCAAGAAGAAGTATACGAGGAGTGTCAAATATTACAAACCAAATTACGAAATAAACTACAACAAGAGACGAAGTCTCTCCAAATGTTAATAAAGTAAAAGTGTTTAGCAAAAAAGCTAAAATCGTCTAGAGGTGTTTCATCCAAGGACAACGCCCGCTAGCTCACACCCGAACCCGAAATATCATAGAGCCATCCAAATCAAGCAACCTGTTCATCCATAAAAAACATGAACGCCACAGTCAGTAGGGAGTAACTCCGGGTTATCCCAGCCATATCACATTAAACGTACATAAAAGGAAATACAAAAGTAGAAGCATGCATATATAGATATACATGAGAAATACGATAAGGATAGATATGCAATTCAATATATCAAGATAAAAGCATAAGGAATACAAGTCCGAATCCATCATGTTATACAAAGACTCGGAGAAGACACTCTTAGGCAACCGAATACGCTCACTAGGGCTTACATCTCACCGTTAGCGGTATAAGTTTGATAAGATTGAGACTCGACAAATAAACCATGCCAAGTCATGGTATGATCATGAATAATCAATCATGTAATCACCCATCCAAACACAACGACACAATGATGACACCTCTCACGGTAAATGAAACGCACTAGCACCGTGTACATGGCAAGTATGATTAAAAGGCATCCACGGGAGAAAAACATTCCCTGAACGCATACACAATTCAATTCATTTCGTATATGTAGACTAATTTCCTCCTCGTAGGACGACGATAATAATACGGTTCCTAGTCTAAACCTGGCCACACTCTCGGAATAACCATTTTTCGATTCGACAAGCGATGACATTTCGCATCCAAGACTCGGTCAATCAAAGACGCCGAGTACCCCAAATTCGGTCGATATAATTCACGAAAGAGGCGGAAAAGAGCACAAGCCTCATAACAAGCGGTACGCTACATGCAAATAACACCACCTCGCAAGTACACAACATTTGGCGGTCGGGTCGATCAACGCAAAGTGTTCGCCTCCCAACAACGTCGTCGTATGCCCACTAACACATGCAATTAAGCAGTAGGATACATCCCCGTTCCGACATTCCAGCCTTACAAACGTGGAGGTAGCCAAGGGAATGAGAGTAAAAATCACATAACAAAATGGTGCTCAAACTGTAACATTTGTAAAAACCGACTCAAAGTGGGACATACCAAAAACCGTCACAAAAACATGTGATACAAGCGAATGAAATATCATATATTCAAAACTTTAATATTATAAGTCACTACGTAAAATTATACGATAAACGAACCATGCAAACTATTATAAATTTCGAATTTAGAAAATTATAAGAAACAAGTCCAGCGTGTTGCCAGCCGGTCAGTGGACCGGCGGCGGTACCCCGGCAGGCACATCATACTACATCCAAAAATCACAAAGAAAAGGCAGCGTGTTCCCAGCCCGTCAGGGGGCCGGCGGCCAGGCACCCGGCCGGGAGCACCAATACACAAAAAATCAAAGTCATTTTGATGTGTTCCCAGCCGGTGGGCAGACCGGCGGCCGGTCACCCGGCTGGGAACCCCACTTCACCCGTGAACAATTTAACAATGTTCTATCATTTTCAATTTTCATAATTCACTTCTATTAATTATCAACAATCAATAATCATCATCAAAAATCATCAACTAACAACAATCATTATCAATAATACAATTCCTAAGCTTACTAATCGTATTCTAAATACGATTTCTAACATAGAAAACATGTAAAACACGTAAATGATATCGAGTAACCCTTCACCGTTACCTTATTGCGTCTTCACTCCGCGTCAAGGTCCTCTTCTATTAAGAAATAGTCTTTGTCGGGATCTTGAAGGTCTCCTCCTACAAATAGTTAATAAAAGATGAATATTCTTCACCTTGAGAAAGACGGAAAGTTTGAAAAGCGAGAAAGACGGTAATTTTATTATCAATACGGATAGAGGAAGCTAAGAGGGGAAGAATAAGAGGAACTTATGTGAATTTGAGCGAGAAATGAAAGAGTTATGACGATTATAAGACAGATCAAAAATGGAAGCTAGGTTTCTTTGGGTTTTCTTAAAGAGGAAGAAAGAGTTGAGTTGTGAGAATGAATTAGGTTAAGGTGAGTATGAGGAGAGTTAGTGGAAAAAGTCAAGAAAAGTCAAAGATGGCTTAAGACGGGATTCACTTGAAATCTCGCGAAAAATCCAAATACGAACTCGTAAATTCTAAATTCGACACGGGAAATTAAATTCTAAACTAAATCTAAATTTCGCTGAAAAGTATCTGTAAAATATTTTACTTATAAATATAGGGTACATTTGCGGGTGTTACAGGTTCAGTGATTAACTATGACCGTTTCATAGTGATCCCACTTTCATCATCATAACTAACCTATTTAACTTGTTGAAATAGATAAAGGATCTTATCGATATAAGACACTTTTCTAAATGCCAAGCTAAAATCTTCTATTCCACAATAGATTTGATTTTAGTATACATGTTGCCCTCTTTCATCCAGCATTGAAATCCAACCACTCCTTTCAAAAAGGTAATATGAATACATCACTCACAATGAGTGATACGTCATTCACGTGGAAAAAAATTTCTCCCACTAAACTTCATGTCTTGACATGACTTTAACTCCCATTGAACTTCATGTCTATACATGACTTTTTGACAATTCGAGTGAAACTCTTCTTATATCTCATAATAGAAAAGATCATCATAACCTCTATGTAGATACCTTAGGCTTGTGTCATGTACACATTCTATTCCAAATCCCTATTTCGACACGTGGTTTTGTTGTGTATCTTGTACACACCTACTATGAGGTAATTTAGTGATAATATGGATCTAAGCATAGTTACGAATTAACTTAGCTTTTGCAGACATTTTCATGTCTATCCATGCAACTATAATTGGACACCTCCAAATAAAAGATCTTCATGTCTGTAGAATGATTTATTGGACAAGTCCAAATAAATCATTCCATTGCATAGATTCCCTTTAGTTTCATAAGTCTCTTATGTTAGAAAATAATTTGAATTTATAAAATGTTTAGGTACTTCCACTTCTTAGATCATAATCTAATCATATCAAGAACATTTTATTTTGGTCTTGTCACTAGTCTAAGGATTCACCTAAGAACGCTTTCTTTTGGTCTCCTTACTAGCCTTGATGTCTAACCTAAGAACATTTTCTTTTGGTTTCCTCACTAGTTCCTAAGTAGTTTAACGTTGTGGCTTATTTTCTCCCACTCTATCTTTAGAAAAATACAACTATTTTCTTTAAAGATAGTCTTATGAGCCACAAACAATTTTGTACTCTTACTTTTGAGGGAGGTAGAAGTATCATAACTTGACCTTAAATGATCTATTAAAGACTTAATTGTCAAATACTATCTTTATAAGTGGTTTTGTCAATTGGTTTGGTAGATACCCTATTTTGAGTTCAATAACTCAGTATAACTTAATAATTGATCTTTCAAAGTGATAATCAAATTCTTAGTTTTTGAACTTGTCATAATGATCCAATCATCATAATTCTATAATGATCAATTTGAGTCGATATAATTTATGTTATTAGTGCAAGTGATGTATAATGACAAGTTTTTAGAACAATAAAAGTTTCCACAAACCGAGTGACTTGAGTTGAAAACCAAGTCACTAAATATTCAATTA
This sequence comes from Heliosperma pusillum, assembly GCA_022085475.1. Classification (NCBI taxonomy): domain Eukaryota; kingdom Viridiplantae; phylum Streptophyta; class Magnoliopsida; order Caryophyllales; family Caryophyllaceae; genus Heliosperma; species Heliosperma pusillum. The sequence goes on from JAIUZE010013112.1 coordinate 33,816, forward strand.
CAACAATTGTTCTTGAAAATTAAAAAACTTCCATGTCCAACAAGGAAATAAAAAGTTCTAAATAACCATAATACAATAAAAAAGGTAGACAATCTCAAGGCCAAGCTTCCTTTTGGGTCTTCAACCATGGGTGGATACCTTAGCTTCCCTTGAAGAGCCATCTTAAGCTTGCTTGTCTTTGCCCTTATCCTTTATAGTATGCCCTAATTACAATAAAAAGGGTAAGAATCACAACTTTGAAGGTTGGGTGAGCTATTCTCAATAGCTTTTCCCTTGCCCTTATCCTTGTCGTTGTCCTCGGTGGAGGCACCTTTCTTACGCTTGGGTGGGCTATTCTCAATAGCTTTTCCCTTGCCTTTGAAGGTTGAGGGTTTCTTCCCTTTACTACCACCCCTTTTGAACTTCCCCTTGCTCTTATTGTTAATATTGAGCACATCCTTGGTGGTGCTAACATTTAGCCCCATGTCTCTCTCGGCTTGCACAAGCATCTTGTGCAATTCATGAAGAGATGTTTTCATGTTTTGCATATTGTAGTTTACCCTAAACTGCACATATGCTTTGATTTTTCCCAAGGAATGTAAAAGTCGGTCGATAACGAATTGTTCGTTAATGTCAACCCCTTGCAATTTAAGAGTCTCAACATACTCAATCAATTTGAGTACATGAGGGCTAACCTTTTGGCCCTCTTTGAGATTCATGTCGAAAAACGCGTAAGCTGTCTCATATTGTATGATCCTAGGAGCTTGTGAAAACATGGTCACAAGCTTGGCATAGATCTCATAGGCGGTGTTCATCTTTATGGCACTCCTTTGGAGATCGGCCTCCTTAGAGAAAATCAAAACGTTTTTGATCGCGGCGGACTCATTGTAGTAAGCCTCATAGGCTCGCCTTGCAGAGGCGGTTGACCTTTCATTAGGTGTTTTGGGAGGGGCTTCAGTAAGGTAACGAAGCTTGTTGTCACCTTCCGCGGCCAAACAGAGTTGCGCATCCCAATCGGCAAAATTAGCGCCATTCTTTTCTAACTTGCATCGATCCATAAAGGATCGAAGCTATGAGACATTCGTAAGAGTTGGAGCTTTGGTGGTGGTGGATGAATTAGCATTTGCCATTGCGAATAAGCAATTGTGACTACAAAATTTAAGACATAAAGGAAATTTTAACATTTATCATTTTAAATACTTGTCAACATTTTAAACAAGTTTTTACATTTAAATAGTGACCTCTACCCAACTATTATAAATGATTCTGAGATCCAAATTCATATCTAATTGGGCATGGTGAGCCGATTCATCCCTTATTAACATAATTCGGTGGATTAACTCTTTAATCGATTCTACTTTAGAACTATCGGTCGATAATATTTCTTTAATATTTATCTTAAGCCCGGAACACATGCGGCTACGCTCGCGAATACTTCCGTTGAGCTCAATCCAAATTTCGAAATAATAACCTTTATTATCCCACTTACCCAACGTAACAAGTTTAGCACCCCGGTGAGCCGAGCCTACTTTCTTGCGAAATTGGGATTCATAGGTTCTACTATTTGGTAAGGCTTGATCTCAATTAGTAATTATGAGAGGTCATGTCAATTTATTATCTATCTCGTTTAAGTGAACTAAATCGATGAATTAACGATAAGTTTAATTGGCACGGTCAAATACTCGATGAAATATGCATGTCATGTTATGGCGATTTGGCAATGCATGCAAACATATTAAATAAAATGCAAGCATAAAGATAAAATTCCTAGTATGGCCTTTCTTAGAATAGAAAATCATATATTCTATTACAAATTCGGAAACCAACTCCTTTGGTCCCTTGAACTTCATAAGCACGCCTCCCAATGACACCATCTCTTTCGGCACGCCTTTCCGAATGGCACCGTCTTTAGGAAACTCTGGTATTACAAAGAATTACAAAATATATAATAAAATTACAATAATTTCCTATTATACATTTGTAAAATAAAATAATACAATAAAAGTGATACGACATCACATTAAATTACAACCGAATCAATATTCCCTTATATTCCGGGCAATATCGATTAAAACTAAGGCCATAAAAGGATTAAATTACATAATTCAAAATTACATTACTAAAATATGACATTCATAAATGAAAATATGACATTCATAAATAAAAATGCAGCATTATAATATGTATAAAACATGCTCATTTTAAATGCCAAATCGCCCTATAATATAGTTTATATCGTATATAACCCAATTTTACGGAAATGCGTGATAATAACTTCTTAAAATCACCAAACAATACTTAAATCATATTTAAGTCCAAGTAAATTATCCCAACTGATTTAGAACTCAAAAATTATTCATCACTCAATTATTGACAATAATTCAATTTGTTGTTATATAATTGCTCAAAATTAGACTTTAAAATCATATTTTAATCAAATATATCAAAAATTTAATTACAATAATTTCAAAACATGAATTTTAAATTTTTGTACATTCTGGAACATTTGCATGACACTCATAATGTCAAAAATCATGGTTAAAAAATTCGAATCATATTTGAGAAAAATCGATTGCACTTTATCGGTTTTATCAAATAAAATACATAAAGCATGTGAAATTGAATCAAATTAAATTTTCAAAATTAGATCAGAAATGTGGGACATTTATGAAACCAGGAATAATTTTATCATGACATGGAATTTATTTTAGCTATATTTGCTATATAAGTCACTATTTATGCCATGTTTACATTAAAAATTCATAAATCATGCTAGAAGAAGTACATCAGTCTGAAATTTTTCGGTTGGACAGGAAAACATGCATATGACAATATAATAAAATTTCATTGTCATATTCAAAGCAAAACTATTTGTAACTATTAGACCTTCATTTATTCCATTTTATCATATAAAAATCATAAATCATGAGAAATAAGTCCACTTCACACCACATTTTACATACAGTAATTAAAATGCATGTATGATACTGTGTAAATGTTTCAAGGTCAGATGATAAGTCAAACTAATTTGAACATTTTAAACATCATTTTACTCATTAAAATGTAATAAAAACACTAAAAATCATATTTGAGCAATATAAATTTCCATAAATCATGAAAATGACCTAAAATCATATTAGGACCAGAATATATTGACAAGCAAAAGACTTTGTGATTTTATCTTATAAACACAAATTACTAGTTTTTTTAAGTTACATTAACTCGAAAAAACTATAAATCGATTATGCATGCAACAACCAAAGCTCTTGATACCGCTTGTAAGTTTCTTAAACACAATATTTAATTAATATTTTACTCATTAAACTAAAGGATCTTATGCATGCATAACAAAATACGAAGAAGGAAGAAGAAATTGTTCCTTACATTGAATATAAACGAATTTTGGGCACAAGATAGAACTTCTTCCTACTCTTGTTCTTGAGCTTAAAATATTAAGAATGAACTCCTAGTTCTAAATATAATAACTCTTTAATAAGTTGCACCCAAGATAATCCCTTAATACTTATAATATAGTTCACTAGATATTATTATTAGAGACCTTAAATCAAAATCTAAATAATAATAATATTACTACAATACTAATATATATATATATTAAGATATAAGATTTTGGAATAAAGTATTTCATAAACCATTTATGAGAAAGATGTTGTAGTAAGTTTTGGTGAGATAAGCATAAAACATATCTTATAGTAAAAATGAGAACAACTTCTCATGTAGGTGTGGGGTGAACGGATTTTTGCCCTAGGGAAGAGCCGAGCATGCTGACCTTTTTGTCTTATCAAAATTATAGGGGAGGCTAGTCTAATTAGGTGTAATTATGGTGTTTTTCATAAAAACCCATAAACTAATTACAACCCTAAACTACACACATAAAATCGGCCACCTTGACTAATATGGACTCCATTTTATCTTATTCAATTTGTCATTTGTAATTCTGTCTGTCATGTAGCATGTAACAAGAAGGACCTTTTGAAGTCACAGATAAGGTGGGAGCTAATGCCTATAAGATAGATCTACCACGAGAGTATGGGGTTCATGCCACATTCAACATAGGAGACCTCAGTCCTTACTATGACAGTGAAGAGGAGAACTATAAGGATTTGAGGTTCATATCTTTTCTACCAGGGGAGGATGAAGCAGGGGTAGGGGCTCAGCACCACAAGGACACCAAGAATCATCACAGGAGCATGCCAAGACACCAGCAAAAACACCACCATCCAGAACCACGAGATCAAAGTCCATTCAGCCAGTCCAGGAAGAAGCAGTTCAGGTAGAACAAGGTTCCATGCCAGATAACTTAAGGCAACTATCCAAGTAAGGGCTCCAAATCCTTTTCCCATCTATTTGAGGTTCTTAGCTAGCTAAAAGTCCAAGACAAGTTTTCCTAAAAGTTCCTAGAAGTCCACCTAAAACAGCCTACAAGTTCAAGGGTCACAACAGAAAGCCAGTCAAGCACAAAGGCTAACCAATCCATCCAAAGGCATCTGCATTTTGTGTGACAAGTCTTAGCATTAATAAGATCCTAGAGAAGGTCATAGTAGTCCCTCTCAAGGGCCCAGGATCAGCAGCAGACAGCCAGACCAAGCAGCTACAAGCTCTGAACAACATTCCCATTTCAGGAAAGAGACAATGTTACTTTTGTAGCAACTTTTCTGAAGACATTGCAGTCTTTTTCAGCTCGTCTTATTAGGAGACGTTTGTGCATCCGTTTTTTTTTTGTCATTGTAAGACTATTTAAAGCCCTTAGATGTAACTTTAATCTAGTGGTAGAGAGCCCCTTGTAATGCTCTATATAAAGAGCCTTTTGCCCTATGTAGTACTCAAAATATGATTGAATGAAAACTTGGAGTATCTACTCTATTGCTTGTTAACCTGTGCCAGTCTTGGTTAGCTAAAATCCTCAACAAACTTGTGCTAGTCTTAATTTGTTAGCCTGAGCTTAAGACATTCACTTGTGCTAGTCTCACTACAAAATAATGTTCGTTTTGCGACGAATTATTCCGTCGCTAGATAGGGAATTTTCGTCGCTAAAGACTGATTTGTGACGGGTTTTCGACGGATAGTGTCCGTCGCTTATTTTCGTCGCAAACAGTCAAAATTGCGACGGATTAATCCGTCGCACATTTTTGCGACGGATAGTCAATTTTTGCGACGGAAAGTCGTCGCAACGGTTGACTGATTGTTTGACTGGACTGCCACCTGTACAGCCAAGTCAAACATAAAGTCAACAGTTGCGACGGAAATTCCGTCGCAAAGGTTGACTTTATGTTTGACTTGGCTGTAAGTCAGTCAATTTTTGCGACGGAAATTCCGTCGCAATAAGGCCTGTATTTTCCAGCACCTGGCTGTTTCCTGCATCCCCTCTATACGTGTTAAAACGACAAAAAACCTGCAAATTACAGAAGTTTTCCAGCAGTTACGCGTCCAACAAAGTTACTAATGTAACACAAAACTGAACAAAGTTTTGATTTTATATCATAAAAGTAATTAAAGTCTTACAAATAAAAGGTTCAAAGTACCAAATAGTTAACTAATCACTCAAGTCAGTGGAGTGATTGGAGGGAAAGGAGGGAAAGGGGTGAATGAGTTGGACCTAGCATTATCGCCGCCATCATCATCAAAGTCGTCTCGACCCTGGTTAGGACCTCCAGTTTTGCAGTTTTGAGTAGAACTTCTTGCAACCTGACTCAAGTACTCTTCTATAGCTGCAATCCTTCGAGCCTGCTCGTCGCGCTCTTGTCTAAGTGCAGCATTCTCCTTTGACAGCTTAGTAGCCAAACTTGGGTTGCCCTGAGTCGGGTTTGAGGTAGCAACAGAGTGCCTATGATGGTCAAACAAATAATTCGCCGCTGGTCCCAATCCGTATCATCTTCCTTTCTCGTCAAATCCAATCTTGTCATAATAGATCTCATTATCGTCAATGTTTTTGACTCCTTGAGTTTGAAGCTGAGACTTCTTTGACATGATCTTATTCTGCATCACAAACAACTTTAGAATTAGTAATTGTCATTTAAATTAAGTAGTTAATGTAATTAAATATATAAATGACAAATTAAACATAAATCACTTAACAAAAAAATGCATAACTTACATAGAGTTCAGCTGGTTTTTTTGATAACCATCCACGGAACGGGTGCTTCTTTGTTTTCTCTAAGACTTGCACAGCATTTGGGATACCAGTTGAAGATTTATCAACCTACAATTTAAATACTTGTTAGTATAACATATATATATATATATATATATATATATATAAGTATTAAATTATAATTAGATAAATAAATAAAAAATGAAAGAAGATTTATATTTACCATTTCGTCCATGATTCTCAAGGTGTTTTTTCTACCCATAATGTGAGTAGGCAACGCCTTTCCCTTCTCTTCACAACCCGACCTACGATTAGCCGCGCCTGATTGAGATCTCGCAACAAAACCAGGATCTTCGACATGCCTATTCTTAAGCTTTCTAAACAAGTCCAAAGGAATCAAACTCGGCCTGTGCTCCTCGTCTTTCTGCGAGGCTCGGTAGATCATATGACGTAAACGGGTCTTCATGGCGTATTCCCAAGATTTCCTTACCATATCTGTATGGCGAGAATCGAAAGAAACCCTTTGCTGTCATGATTAAAAACATAAAGTTAGGAAAATATTAAGTGAATAAATAAAAAAAGAAAAAAATAAAAAATCAATAACAAAGATAATTTGAGAAAAACAAATTAAAATAGATATAATTAAAATATTTTAAATAATTATACCTCAAACCAGTTCCACCAAGACGACCGCAAAGTATTTGACGCCTCTTTCCAATTTGGCTCATGCTCCTGGTACCCGCAGATTATGGTCTCCGAGATCAGTTTAACCACATTTGCGTCACTGAACCTGAAACTAATTGTGACACCCTCGAATTTGCGGAAAGATAAACAAGTAATTTAAATAAATAAAAGATGAGAATACGTTTTAATAGTTTCACTTTAGTGAAAATCGGTAAATTTTAAAACCGGAATCTACCAATAAATATATTTATCATAACAAAGGTGTCTTAAAGAAAAAGGTTCATAACAAAAAAAAAGAAATAATATTATACATAAGAAGTATCCAAAACGGGAGACATATCTCCCGTATAAATACGGAAATAAAAGAGTGTATAATATAATACAATCCTAAGAACGGAATATAGGTCCAAGGTAATACTTCACTCGCTAGCTCGTCAATGTACCCAAGTATGCATCACAAACCTGCCAACCGCATTAAATATAAACACGGAAGTTCTCCCAGCCACGAAATGTCGAGTTTAATAAAACATGAATAACATAAAAGAGATGTATATGGAAAATACAAAACCTTAACATATACGATATGCTTTTCATGTTATGAAATAAATAACTAACATATAACCTAGCATATGAATCCTATACCACGAGGTAGGGAAGCTGGTATTCTAGCTCAGAGGTTACATTTAAAACCTGGCCATGATACACTCAACCCTAATCATATAAGCTATCATGTGAATCAGTTAACAACCGGTAATCCAAACTCTATCAACCTTAGCCGGCTTGCATCTCACCTTCTAAGATTCATAGAATCATCAAACATGAAAGACCAATACGTCTAGAAACAGGCATAAGTTCTTAGCACAGTCAATAGTCGACTTCTGTAACTCGAGGCTATACCACAAGGTAGGAAAACATCCTAGTCCTAGACTGATCAGACCTAGCGACAACAGCTAACCCATTCCCTGTCTCAATACCAAAGGTACAGTGAGAATCTCTACTAGGCGACCCCCTAAGCAGAGTTGGCTAGTACTTAAGCTGGCTCCATTCCCAAAGTGGAAGCAATTAGGCAGCCATGCCCCAGCTTGGAGATAAACCCCCCAAGCCGGGAACACAAAAGCTATCAAGCTGTGAACTATATACTCGTTAAAGATAGTAAGGCCTATCAATGTCATGGTCCAAGGTACTCATTTAGAATTAGAATGGCCAAACCATAAAACAGTATTTTAGCTCAGAGGTTACCTTT
>JAIUZE010013114.1:0-44556 GCA_022085475.1 Heliosperma pusillum
AAATGCTTTATCGTGTATGAGTTCCGGGAAATGCTTTATCCCGTGGATGCCTTTTAATCATACTTGCCATGTACACGATGCTAGTGCGTTTCATTTACCGTGCGAGATGTCGTCTTGTGTCGTCTTTGAATGCGTGATTTCATGATATTGTTCATGGTCATTGCATGATTGGACACCGTCAATGTCTTGGTTCGTGAATGGATGATAATATGTTGGATTTAATGTGATCATCGCATGACTTGATTTGGTTTGTATGTCGAGTCTCAATCTTATCAATCGTATACCGCTAACGGTGAGATGCAAGCCCTAGTGAGCGTATTCGGTTGCTAAGAGTGTCTTCCCCGAGTCTTTGAATAACATGATGGATTCGGATTTGTATTCCATATGCTCTTATCATTATCTATAGAATTGCCTATCTATCTTTATCGTTTCTCACATGTATATCTATATATGCATGCTTATCTTTTGTATTTCCTTTTATGTACGTTTAATGTGATATGGCTGGGAGAACCCGGAGTTACTCCCCACTGATTGTGGCGTTCATGTTTTTCATGAATGAACAGGTTGTTTGCTTGGATGACTTTTTGGATATGATATTTTGGGGTTCGGGTGTGCGCTAGCGGGCGTTGTCCCTGGAAGTTTTCACCTCTAGACGATATTAGCTAGTTTTGCTAAACACTTGTTCTTTGCTAACATTTTAAGAGACCCCGTCTCTTTGCTGTATTTCCGTATTTAGTTTGTAATATTTGACACTCCTCGTTTTATTTAACTTGCATGTACAAAAGTTTTTTAAAACTACCTATTTCCGCAATATAATTCACATGCTTGTTTGTTTTATAATTCCGCATTCGCGAGGGTTGTCATAAAAAACCAATGAAACATCAGCATGATCCAGCCGGTCAAAGGGGCCGGCTGCCGGCTACCCGACTGGATCCAATATCATACGAGAAAATGAAGGCAAAATAAGGTGTGCCTCAGCCGGCCGACCGGCTGAGACCTAAAGCATAACAATTTTTCACGTAAACAACAATTTCACATCAGCCACTTACCAGCCGGTCAGCTGACCGACAACCACTCGCCCGGCTGGGACGTAATATGCACGAAATCATCTTCTTCATCCCAAACCTCATACAACAAAAATCAACTAACATCATAAATCATCAATTCTCATCATCAATTATCAACTAACAACAACTATCATCAACAACACAATTCGTATGATTACTAATCCTATTCTAAATACGATTACTAACATAGAAAACACATTAAAACACGTAATGATATCGAGTAACCCTTCACCGTTATCTTTTTGCGTCTTCAATCCTCGTCGAGGTCCTCTTCTATCAAGTAGTAGTCTTTGTCGAGGTCTTGGAGGTCACCACCTACAATTAGACAATAAAAGATGAATATAATTCACCTTTGAGAAAGACGGATAAATTGAAAAGCGAGAAAGACGGTAATTTTATTACCAATTAAGATAGAGGACGGTGAGAGGGAAAGATTAAGACGAAGTTTAGTGAATTTGAGCGAGTAATGAAGTCGTATAGTCGATAATAAGCTTGATCAAATATGGAGCTTAGGTTTTGGTGGTTACTTGGTGAAGATGAAGGAGAAGTTGAATGTGAGGGAGTTTAGGGTTAAGGGGAGTATGAGGGAGTAAGTGGAAAAATATGGGAAAAACCCAAAAGCGTCTTAAGACGTAACTTACTCGGAATCTCGCGTAAAGTCTGAAAACGAACTCGGAAATTCTAAACTAGACACGGGAAATTTAATTCTAGACTAAAACTAAATTTCGCTGAAAAGTATCCGTATAATATTTTTACTATAAAAATAGGGTACATTTGCGGGTGTTACAATCACCCCACCTTTTAAAAAGTTTCGCCCTCGAAACTTGAGCAAAAGAAAGATACCTTTATCGAATAGGCTTGGATATTTAATACGCATAGAAGCTTCCGTTTCCCACGTCTCTTCTTCAACATTTGGACATCTCCACAAGATTTTCACTAAAGGCACCACTTTACTTCTCAACTTCTTATCCTTGGGATCTAGAATGCAGATCGGCTTCTCTTCAAAGGACAAGTTCGGTTCAAGCTCAGGCATTTTCAGCTTGAAAGACATGGCTTGGATCACTAATGTACTTCCTCAATTAAGAAACATGGAATACATCATGAACTTTATCCAAATTCGGGGGCAAGTCCAACTTGTAAGCAACGACACCAATTCTTTTCACAATATCAAAGGGTCCAATGTATTTCGGGCTCAATTTACCCTGTACACCAAACCTTTTAACACCTTTCATCGGAGATACTTTCAAGAATACTTTATCTCCAACTTCAAATTCCAACGGTCTTCTTCGGACATCGGCATAAGATTTTTGTCGGTCTTGAGCGGCTTTCATTCTATCACGAATGACCTTCACATGATCAATGGTTTCAACAAGAACATCGGGACCTAAGTCACGAACATCACTCAATTGATCCCAACAAATAGGACTTCGACATTTTTTTTCCATAAAGAGCTTCATAAGGAGCCATCTTGATCGATGCGTGATAACTATTGTTGTAAGAAAACTCCACCAACGGTAGACTCTTTTACCAACTAGATTGGAAGTCGAGTGCACAAGCCCTAAGCAAGTCTTCTAAAGTCTGAATAGTCTTCTCGGTCTGACCATCGGTAGCGGCATGAAATGCGGTACTCATCAACAACTTACTACCCATGGCTTCTTGTAAGGCCTTCCAAAATCTCGAACATAACCTCGGATCTCGGTCGGATATGATCTCCTTGGGAACACCATGGTATCTAACAATCTCATCAACATAGGCTTTTGCTAGTCGATCTAAACTCCAAGTCTCTTTGATCGGAATGAATCTAGCACTCTTAGTCAAACGATCAACAATAACCCAAACGACATCTTTACTTCCAACGGTCCTTGGCAAAGCCATAACAAAATCCATAGAAATAGATTCCCACTTCCATAGTGGAATATCCAAAGGTTGTAGCAATCCACCGGGCCTCTTGTGTTCGATTTTTACTTGTTGGCAAGTAAGACATCTTCCAACATAAGACACAACATCGCCTTTTAGATTCGGCCACCAAAACTGTAGCTTCAAGTCTTAATACATCTTATCACCTCCGGGGTGGATAGAATAAGGAGAAAGGTGAGCTTCATCAAGAACTCGCTTTCTCAAGTCAAGAGCATTAGGCACAAACAAACGGTCATGGAATCGAACAACACCTTTGTCATCAATCTTGAAGTCTTTAGCTTTTCCTTCTAGAAGTTTGGCTTGAATAGACTTGTAGGTAGGATCATCAACTTGGCTTTCACGGATCTCGCGGAGAAAAACAGGTTCGGCAACCATAGCACCAACATAATCAAATCTACGTTCCACGAATTCCAACTTCAACTTTCGAAACTCGGCACAAAGATCATCGGGTAATACCCACATAGCATTCAATGCATGAGAAGATTTCCTACTAAGAGCATCGGCAACAACATTTGCCTTCCCTTCATGGTACAACAACTCAAAATCATAGTCATTCACCAATTCCAACCATCTTCTTTGTCTCATATTCAACTCCTTTTGAGTAAATATGTACTTCAAACTTCTGTGATCGGTGAATATACGACAATGAACACCAATAAGATAGTGTCTTCACACTTTCAAGGCATGGACAACGGCGGCTAATTCCAAATCATGAGTAGGGTAGTTCACTTCATGAACTCTCAACTGTCTCGAGGCATAAGCAACCACTTTCCTACTTTGCATAAGTATACAACCCAATCCCATCTTAGAAGAATCACAATAGACATTAAAATATACACCATCTTCAGGTAAAGTCAACACCGGGGCGGTAGTCAACCTTTTCTTTAACTCTTGAAAAGCGGCTTCACAAGCTTCATTCCATAGGAACTTGGTTTCTTTCTTCAACAATTGAGTCATCGGTCTAGCAAGCTTTGAGAAGTCTTTGACAAATCTACGGTAATAACCAGCTAAACCAAGAAAACTTCGGATTTCTCTAACACCGGTCGGACTCTTCCAATCAACCACAGCTTCAATCTTAGAAGGATCCACCATCACACCTTCTTTTGAAATTACATGTTCAAGGAAGGACACTTTAGGTAACCAAAATTCACACTTGGAAAATTTGGCAAACCACTTTTGACGACGAAGGACATCCAAAATAGTCCTAAGATGAATAGCATGTGATCGGTTATGTCGCGGTCCCGATACAAAAACAATTACCCGCACTTAGGCTAACAACATAAGGAATGTAATTAGGGAAGTAGGGTGTCGATCCTCAGGGAGTACGTGTTAACTATGAATTGCTATGGATTGATTTTCATTTAAGTTCGAGTCATTTGAGGTGGTTGTCTAAACTACTAACATAAAATAAAATGACAAGTATGTAAATGACGATATGTAAAAGACAAATATGTAAATTGCAAAATGTAAAACTCAAAACAGAGGACTTACCCGATCGGATTGTCACGTACCCGATCGGGTAAGTATTCTGATCCAAGTGACAGTATTTAAAATCTAACTAAAGCGATATTTAAATGACAATATTGAAAGGATATCTAACTAGACTAATAAACTAGCTAATAACAATAATGTAATTGATAAGCATTTAATTAGTCACATTTTTCCTCTCATTTTCGTCCCCATTTTGGTCCGTTTACACGGATTTGCGTGCCCTTGATTGCATTTTGCTTCCCGATTTCCCGTGCTATGAATGTCGATCTTAATTTGTAGGAATTAAGGCGGAAATGAAGAAATCGGAGCATAAAGGTGTTGCATGAGTCGGGATTCGGAGATAAGAAGAAGAATGAGGGAAGGAAGCCTCAGGTGGCGCAGGCCGGCCAACCGACCGGCGGCCGGCCACCCGGCACAGACCACGCACTCACAAAGGAAAGAAAAAGAGAAGGGGGAGAAATAGGCCAGGTAGCGCCGGCCGGTCGACCGGCGGCCGGCCCACCACCCGGCTCGCGCAACATCAGTGAGCATTTGAGTTTATTGTTGTGTTCCAGGCCGGTGGGTGGCCGGCGGCCGGGTACCCGGCCGGGACCCCTTTTTCATACTTAGAAGAATTTTTGAAGACGAGAAGAATGGAGCTACTGATGTGCTCCAGACCGGTCAGAGGGCCGGCGGCCGGTCGACCGGCCAGGAACGCAGCTCCGCATTTTCGCCCCCTCTTCTATTTTCTTTCTTAATTTCGAGATACCTATATATACCCTTCCCCTAATTTTTGTAAGCACTTTTGGATGGACTCTTAGCACAAAACCCTAGATAATTAGTAACCTCTATTACTCACTAATTACTCTCCTAATCGTTCCTTAATTAAGTTTAATTTCTCAATTCAAGTTAGTAGATCTAGTCTTTCTTAGTAGAACTATCATAGTTTTGGGTTTGTATTGAAGATTTTGGGTGAAGACATTCTCCCTATTCATTAATACAAGCTTTGTTGGTATAAATTTCTCATCTTTTTGTTGTTAATGCAATTTATTTCATTTCTAGTTGATTATTTATCATTTTGATTGTTATAATTATTCATTTCCATAATATGATGTTTATTTCATTATTCCTAGTCTTTAGTTGTTTGATTTCCTATAACATGAGTGAGTAGTCTCCCTCTATGGTTTAGGAGGAGCCTAAGGGAGGATTATGTGGGATAATTGGTTGGGTAATTAGTGAACTTGTGGTAATAATTTGAGTATTACCCATATGCACACTAGGTGTTTGATGAATTGTGTAAACGAAAGTTGCCCACTTTATCAAGTTTCGTTTGATTATCTCTTAAGCGACGGTGGTAGAGATGATTAAACTAGTGTTTATATGGGTGATTTGAGACAAATGCGATGGCTTTGTTGATGATTATTAGTTGTCGAGACATTAGCAATTAATTCTACTCGAATTTATTACCCGTTTGCTAATTAACTTGACTAACCCATTAATCCCCCTAAGGTGAACCCTTCACCTTAGTTTTCCCATTAATTGTCTTTACCATATCATTTTAGCAATTTCTTGCATTTAGTAGTTCTTAGTTGATCTTCCCATCCAACTCTTATTAGGCTAGAATAGGATTCATTCAAACTTGTAGTTGACCCCTCCATCCTTGTGGTTCGACCCCGACTTCCGCTATCGCATTAGTTGGGTTTTATAAATTGTTTTTGCTTGAGCGGTACGCGACAAACCGTTCATCAAATGGCGCCGTTGCCGGGGATGGCGTAAGGAAACTCATTGTATTTTTTGTGTCTTAGATTTAGCCAAGTTACTTGTTGTTTTTGTTGGTATTTAGTTGTTAGATTATTTGTAGAGTGCCTTGCATTATTGTCTTTCCCTAGTGTGCCCAAAAATACACTAGGAGTCTAACTTGTTTTTGAGTTGCTTTGAGTGCATGCCTAGGGGTGAAGGGTTGTTCTTGAGCCATCCGGAGCCCGAAAGGTTGTTTAGGACTCTCCGAGCTAATACACTTGCTCGGGTTAGGAATTCAAGAACGGTTAGCCGTCAACAAGCCAATACTTCTATCGCTTCTACATCCACTCCAACAACCGATCACCCACAAAACGACACCATTGAACCCATATTCGAAAATCTCTTTTACAATACTCTACAAAACACACCACCAAATTCACCACCCACATCACCTCCACAACAAAATCAACCACAAATGATTACTTTACGTGACCGTAACCGACCCAATCATGATGATACCCAATCTCCAATCAATTTTGGTGTCTTGGCCCCAAATAACTTTGAGATACACCCGACTCAAATGAGTTCGATTGAGCGGGATAGCTTTGGAGGCCTTCCCGATGAGGATGCTCATGCCCACTTGAGGAAGTTCAAAAGTAGAGTGGCAATCATGAAGAGGAATGGTGTGCCCGAGGAAACCCTTTGTCTAATGTTGTTCCCATTTTCTCTTAAAGACCGGGCGGAGAGGTGGTTGAATAACCATGCTCCAAACACTTTTACTACTTGGGATGCCTTAGCTAAGGAGTTTCTAAGCAAGTACTACCCCGCCTCCAAAACGGCAATGCTAAGAAATGCGATAACAACCTTCCAACAAGAGGATGGAGAATCCTTGGGAGAGGCATGGGATCGATTCATTGATTTACTTGCTCGTTGCCCTCATCATGGCATAGCGGATTGGTATGTCACTCAAACATTCTATCAAACTCTTCTCCCTCAAACCAAGGCTATGGTGAATGCTTCCGCGGGGGGAAGTTTCGATCATTTGAATGACCAACACGGGGCGGCATTGATTAAAAAAATGGTAGAGTCGGAATCTAGCTATGGAACTAGAGGAAATAGCTTGAGAAGGAGTTCTAAATACCCAAGTGAGAACTTTTCAAATGCGGATACCAATGCCAAGATTGATTTTCTCACACAAACTTTTACTAAGGGTTTTGCCGAGCTTCAAAAGGCTCAAAATCAAAGTCAAGGCCATCATGTGAATGAAGCTAGTGGGTCTTATGCACCTGCTATGGTGGAAGCTTATCAAACCCCTACTTGTGAAATTTGCAATGGGTATGGACACACCTTTGAAGTTTGTGGGAATAATGTATCTTACAACAATGATGGAGGAAATGACTATCAACATGTGAATGCATTTCAAGGGGTTAACAACAATCCACGACCCTCAAGGCCTCCCTTCCAAAGTCAAGGGGCTTACAACCCAAACTCCAACTTCTATCATCCGGGTTCGAAAAATCACCCAAACATGAGCTACAAAAGCCAAAATGTGTTAAACCCTCAACACACACAAGCTCAAACTTCCAACCCTCCGGGTTTTTCCCAACCTAGAGGGGGAGGTCAATTTTCAAGAGGAAACTATAACAATCAATTCAATAACTCACAACAAGGCCAAGGATCCAACCAATTCCAAAACCAATACTTCAATGATCAAGGTTACAATAACCAAGGTAACTTTCAAAACCAAGGTAATTGGAATCAAGGTAAAGGAAATTGGAACCAAAACCAAGGGAACCCAAACTTCAACAATCAAAGCCAAGGTAATTTTTACCAAGGCAACCAAAACAATCAAGCAAGTCAAGGGTTTCCCGATCAATCTTTCCAAGGCCAAGGGTCAAATTTCAACAACAATCAAGGACCAAATTTCAATGGTCAAGGTTCAAGAGGACAACAAGGAAATTTCAATAACAACCAACAAGGAAACTTTAACAACCAAAGAAACAACAATCAAGGTTCAAGTAGTCGGAATGACTATGCATTTGCACTTCCTTTGACAAACAACCCCACCAAGAGAATGAGCCTTCCATGAGTGATGTCTTGCAACTAGTTAAGAACATGGAGACCCAAAACAACTTGGCCTTGCAAAATGTCACCAATGCTCACAAGAAAGAGGTGAGGGAATTGGAAGCTAGGTTAGCTTCTCAAGCTTTGAACAATCCTCAAAGGCCTCCGGGAGGTCTACTTGCTCAAGGGAAAAGCTCCAAGGATGCTTCATCAAGTCACCAAGCATGTGCGGTGATTTTGAGGAGTGGACTTGTGCTCGATAACCCTACATGGACTTGATGAATGATGAAATTCCAAATGAAGAGCATGTTGAGGAAGGTGAAGAAATCGAAGAGCCTATTTTGACTCCTACCTTGGAGTTAAAAGATGATGGCAAGGGTGAAGATGATCAACCCAAGGAGGGAGAAGATGGGTATGTCGAAATTATGCCTTATGAGGAGGAGATGATCAAGGATGCCGATGATGAAGGAGTAGAGGTGCAACCAATAGCAAAAGCTAAGGTAACCAAGAAAACTCCCATTCCAAAGGTATCTTCCAATTCTCCACTTGTTGTTTCCGATATTCCCTACCCCTCTAGAGCATTGAAAACTAAGGAAAACTTCAAGTTCACCCAATTTAGAAAAAATGATTGAGGGACTTGAAGTGACCTTGCCTTTCACCGAGGTTATATTAAACATGCCCACTTACTCAAAATTTCTTAAAGACATCTTGACTCACAAGAGGACTTTGGGTACCCAAGATGTTATGGTTATGGAGGCGGAGTGTAGTTCTCTCCTCATTAATCCTAACTCTTTCAAAATGCCAAAAAAGCTTGGGGACCCCGGAAGTTTCTCAATCCCTTGTGCTGTAGAGGGAGTCATGATTTCAAGGGCATTATGTGACAGTGGTGCAAGTGTAAGTGTCATTCCTTTAACTATTGCTAAAAGAATTGGGCTTGATAGATTAACCCACACTTCTATGACTCTCCAACTAGCGGATAGGTCCGTTAAGCAAGCTTTGGGTGTGCTTGAGGACGTACCCGTTAGAGTTGGTAAATTTTTGATTCCCACGGATTTCGTTGTCCTAGATATCCCGGAGGATAGCCACACTCCCATCATCCTCGGTAGGCCCTTTTTGGCTACCGGAGGAGTCCTCATTGATGTGAGGGAAGGGCGGCTAACATTTAGGGTGGGGAACGAAACTCTTGAATTTAATCTTCATCATCTAGTGAAGGGACCAATGTTTCACAAAGCTTTCTCGGTAGAAGTCATAGAAGAAGTGGGTGAAAAGATGCATGAAGAAGAGAAATGTGAAGAAGAAGCTCTACAAGTGGCACTCCATGATGAGGAGGTAGCCCACCAAGAAATTTTGGAGGCTAGAGATGAGAATATAAAGTCTTTATTTGATGATTTGGTTAAGAGTAATGATTCTTTTTCTCTTGATAATGTGAACAATATCCAATCTCAACATGTTCCCCTCTCCTCGATTAATATGTGTGGTATGCATGATTTTTCATCAACTTGTTATACATGTGGTGGTGGTGGACATAATTCTCAAGTTTGCCCTTTATATGTTTGTTCCCCACCTTCTTTGAATGTGAATGTGATGAATGATGCGAATGCTATGTTACCACTTGTTGGAAACTTGTCACACTATCCTTATTGCCCAATTTCACCTCTTAAACACCAACTCACACCTAATCATGTGAATTTTGAAATATCAAGTGATGAAAGTGAGTTGGAGTTCATGAGTATTGATGATAGTTCATGTTTGTATGATCCTCATTGTTCTCTTGTTGATGGTGATTTAGATGACATGAACTTGAATGAGCTAGAACGTGTCACAATTGATGTGAAACTTGGTAATGAGAAGTGTGTTGATGATGTTGTTGGTGAGGAGACTTACTTTGATGAGTATGAGGTTGTTGATGAAACATTTGAAGAAGAGTATGTGAAATTGCATTATCAAAGTGTTGATGTGGAAGGAGAAGGTAATTTTATGCTTGAGGAGATTTCCCCACCACCTATGTATGACAATGTGATGAACAATGATAATGATGAACTGGATACCCGTGACTCTTCTTTTGAACCTCATTACCCTTTGGCAAGACCCCCTTCACCCCTTATCTTCCAACCTACACCTTTATTTATGGATTGTGAGTTTGAGAGTGTGAGATTTGATGATGATAATGATGATGTGTGGTTGAATGAACCGAATAGGCCTCTTAGCAAAAATTTTGAGGAATTTGATTTGTGTGAATATGAGGGTGTGTCTTTTGAGGCGAATCATGAGATCTTGGAAAGGGAATTGGTCAAAATAAATGATGCTCTTACATTTGAAGTTAGTGAAGAGCAAATGGATGAAGGAAAAGAGAAGTATGAGTCTTGTGGCGACTTTTTGAGTGAGGAGAGTTTGGGCATTGAGGATGAATGGGGTTGTGAGATTGTTCTACTTGAAGAACCCATTCTTGAGAAATTTGAGGTTTTCTTTGGTAGTGAGGAAAAGCTCATTACCGATTCCTTTAACCTCATTTCTTTTACCCCTTTGCTTGAGCCTATGATTGTTGGTGAGGATTGTGAGGAGAGCCTCAAGAGGGTTAGTTTGGCCCTTGGACTTATGTGTGATTTGGAGAGTCGTCTAACCCCTCCTCTTGTGGATTTGAGACCAATTGACCAATACTTGAGTGTCTTTGAAATATTTGGTATTCGCTTCTTTCCTCACAAGTTTTTCATTAATGTACTTCTCCATTCCTGGTTATGTGGTTGGCCTCGCTCGCTTTGTATTGCATGTGACCACTTTTTCGAAGATTGGTCATCCTCATTTGACAAGTTAATGAGATCGTTGATGGGATTTTTAGGCCATTTGTTTGCTTGAGTGTTTGAGTGTATATATTTCTTGGCCTGCTTGTTTTTGTTATTTCATATGTGTAGGTGTTATCTTGGTGCGCTTCAAAGCCAACAAGAAGGTGGTGAGTTGAAGTAGAAGATTCAAGATTACTTCACCTAGTGTGGGGAAGGATTTCCCCTCTTTTCCCCTTTTTTTCCCCTCTTCACCTAGTGTGGGGATATGTTGGTTGAGTCAAGATTGTGGGTGACTTAGGGAATTTTTGTTGTGAACTTGAAGAAGAAGGGAATAAGGGAGAAGTGCTCCAGGCCGGGCCGCCGGCGGCCGGTGTGCCGACCGGCCTAGAGCACTCCAGAAGCTATCTTTTGAAAATGTGAATTGAACTGCAGGTGCTCCAGGCCGGGCATCCGGCGGCCGGTGTGCCGACCGGCCTGGAACACATAATCATAGGAGTTGAAATTTTGAAAATTTTCGAGCTGCGTTCTAGGCCGGGCAACCGGCGGCCGGTGTGCCGACCGGCCTTGAACACCTGATCATAGGAAAAGTCGAAGTTGGGGGATTTTGAGCTGTGTTCCAGGCCGGGCAGCCGGCGGCCGGTGTACCGACCGACCTGGAGCACATCAGTGTTGACAGAAATTCGAAGGCAAAGAACTCGAGAAATTAAATGACTTGGGTTCCAGGCCGGGCACCGGGCGGCCGGTGCCTAGCCCGGCCCAGAACACAGCAACAACCTCATTTAGTCCGTCGGCTCACTTCATTTCCTCATTCTTCTTTGTTCCTTCTTCTTTCTTTCTCCTTCTTCCATCAAAAACCCCACAAAAACTCCATAAAAACCACCATAAACTCCACCAATCCACCATTAAACCCCACAAATAACCCACTACACAACACAAAAACTTCCCACAAATCAAAAACCTCATTTTTTTTCCCCAAATTTTCCCCAATTTCAATTGACTATCACAAAAACTCACCATGGCTCAACAACAACCAAGGAAGAGAACTAGGGCCCAACTTGAGGCGGAGTTGGAAGCACGACTCCAACAAGTAGTAGCGGGAATGGGTCCAGATGACGACTTTCCGGATGTCGTCTTCGTCAGCGAGATTGCACGAGGTAAGTTTCAATGTCTAAAGCGCCGTAACCTTCCCCATTCCCGTTTCATTTGTAGGAATTCTATGCGCAATTTCGGCCTTGATACGGTCACCCTAGAACTTTTTAAAGGTTTAGAGATGGGGGAACTTTACGGTCAACATTTCCGTACTTACCCCCGTCTTACTTGGGAGTTTCTGAGTTCTTTTAGTCATGAGAAAGACCGCAACACGGGCATGGTTAAGATGGTTTCTTTTCGCCTCCTGAATACTGCTTTTAATCTCCCCTTGGAAAATTTTTGTAAGGTTTTGGGTGTTAATTTCCACAAATCTTATAAGGTCCCGGAAAATTTCAATTTGAATGACGTTTGGACCTCAATTTCGGGGATGGAAGTTGAGAAGGGAGCTAAAAAGCCAGCAAATGCTTGTCACAATGCTCCTATTCGGATATGGCATCGATTTATGGGTTGGACCTTGTTTGGGAGAGAGGAGTGTCACAATTTCCGGGCCGATGAGCTCTCTATTTTGGCGGCTTATTTGTTTCAAAAGCCGAGTAAATTTGGGGTAAACATTGGTCACCACGTCGCTCTACACTTCCAAAAATTGTCTAATGATCCATTTAGCCCTACCGGTATCCATATTGAGGGAATTGTTACTAAGATAGCCCATGCCCTTTGCAAAAATGCACTTGATGAGAGAAATTTGAGGTGTTTGGGGGGATTTTCTTTGTTGACGGAGGATTATATTATATCAAAGCTTGAGTGGGTTGTGAAGCGAGTTGAGGATGGGAAAATGTATTGGAGGATCCGAGGGAGCAACTCCATTCCCCTCCCGAACAGTGCGGCTATGAAAGTTGTTCCCAATAGCGAGCACTATCTCCTTCCCCTAGAGGAAGAGAACCCTCAGCGACCACCTGAAGATAACCCGGTAGAACAATTAGCTCCAATCACCGCTTTCAGGCAAGATCCCACTGCCCCCGTCACTACCTATAGGAGAGAAGAACAAGGCCCCACTCCTACTACCATGCCTTATGTGAACCCCTCCTTTATGCATCAACAACAATGGCGTCCTTGGCCTCATTCGTCCCAACCCGAGGCATCCTCTTCCACCGCACCTAGCTACCCCCCTTTGGATCCTTCTTTGATTAAGTTCATGGCCGACATGACTTTGGCCTCCGAGACGGCGGCTAGGGATCGAGAGACGGCCGCCAAGGAGAGAGAGGAGGAAGCTAGGGAGAGAACGTTCTTGTCCCATAGGATGGAATGATGGATAGGATGTACTACGACTTGGCTCTTGGCCAATACCCCTCCTATGATAATTGGTGTAGGGAGGGGTATATGGAGCCAATTGGCCCACATCCATCCTATTTTATGTGGCCCGAGGGTGGTTATGATCAGGGGTCAAGGGTGTTTGGGGACTTCAATGTCCAGCATGATTACTATTCTTCGCCGGTTTTTGCTCGACCGGTAGTTGATGAGGAGGAGGTGGATCCCGAGACGGCGGCCCAGAATGCCGAGTGGTTTGATAGGATGGGTCCCAGATTCGAGATTTTGGATGGCTCTGGATTGGGAGCCAGGGGTGTAGATGAGTCCTATGCAGAGGCCGGTAGTGGCCATTTTGATACTACATCCACTGACTTTAGTGGACTCTCCTGAGGCGGGACACCCATGAGTATGAATCCCTTTAATCCAAATCTTCATCATGTTTATATTTTTGTATGCATTTAGATACTTGTAATATATCCTAGTTTAGTTATCCATTTAGTTGCATTCATTTAGGCTTGCATTAGAATTTAATATTGTAAAATATCGTCACATGTTAAGTCTTGCATCCATATAGTGTAGTTTGCATTGTATTTCTTTTGAGCATTTAGACTAGAATCATGCATTTGCATTTTATTCGAAAACCCAAAAAAATCGAAAACTTTCCAAAATACCAAAAACATGTTATTTGTTTTGAATTCCCCCCTCACACCATGTAAATACCTAAGTGTGGGGAGGGAATTCCCCAAAAAAAAAAAAAACCAAAAGCTTGTTTTATTTTTCTTTTTTCCCCTCCTTTCCTATTTGAGTCACTTACTCGAGGACGAGTAAGACTTAAGTGTGGGGAGGATTTTATTTCTTTTGTATATATCGTTGATATTTGAAAAAAAAAAAAAAAAAGTCGAAAAATGCCTAAAAATTGAAAAATTTGAAAATTTTCCAAAAAAAATATGTTTAGATTAGTTTGTATATAGTTTATTTTGTATATATTGCCGTGTGTTTCGTCTTATCTCCATCCATAGGTGCGCCCCGCATCATAAGAGGCACGAAAAAGGGAAAATGAAGACGCTTTGGTGAGATCTTTCCTATTTCTCTTCTCCCTTATCTCCTTTTCTTCTTATTTGAGGACGGGATGTGTTGATGACGATGTTGTGAATTTTGTTGATTGGCGTGTGTGCCACTTGTGTGTTGTTAGGAGATAACATTAGCTTGTGTGTCATATAGCCGGTTAGAGCATGTGCATTTAGGTTGTATATATGCTAGATTGCATCATGGCATATAGTTGCATTTAGAAAAATGATTTTATAATTATCTTTTTGGAAAACTTGTTGAATGTGCATAGTCCCTTTTAGCTACTTTTTTATTCATAAAGTGTTCATCTTAATCGTGGAATTTTAGACGCCCTGGGTTGTGCATTTCTAGTGAGTTTTGACCCGTCTACTAATGCCGAGTCACGAGTTTGCGCTTATTCCACCTCGACAACCTCTATTGATGTGAATATTCCGATGGTAGAAAGAATTCTCAGGTGACCGTTCTTGCTATGCAACCAACCTTGATTCATTTTTCTTCCACTTTTGCTCAACAAAGGAAACAAATCAAACAAGCTAAAAATATTGAGTCAAATATCATATTTTCTTGTTTTCGTCGAGGAAATGCAAAACGGAACTTCTAGGGATTCTAGTGGACCCTTATCTAGGGTCCCTTTCGATGCCACTACGGTGGGGATATCCCTATTGTTGGTTCCGACCGCATGTCCTTGACGGAAACCGTGTGCTTTCATGCCCAAAAATTGTAAATCAAAATGAAACTAAAAAAGAAAGAAAAAAAAAAAGGGAGAAAAAGAAAGCAAAGTGTTGAAATGAAAGTTTTGCAAGCAATTAGACTCAAATATCAATTTTCTTTTATCCTTCTTGGATCATTCGCCCTTGAGTTGCATAGTGAGACGGGACGACCCTTGTGTCTCATTTATTTGAGAAACGTGAATTCCATATGCTATTGTGCTTAATAACGTCACGAGGATTTCATTTCCATCTTCCATTTTATCGCTTTTGACCAAGCAAATAGTAGACGGGGTTCAGAATTCTCATTAGACTTGAACCGCTAGGAGGCGAATATTTTTCTATGCTTTATGATACTAGTGGCTTATAAGGATCATGCATTATTTAGACGGTTTTCCTTTTATATATTTCCGTCACATGGATGAGGCATGTGATTATTCTCTTGTTAGATGCATCTTTGTCGTGTTCTTACGTGCTTATCATTTGGATGTGTCGCGATTTTGAGCAAGCCCCTACTTGCCTTGCAAGGAGGTACACTACCTCATGAGTATCTCGTTGTGAGTTGAAGGGACGGAGGAGGCCCGTTAATTGCCTACCGTCGGATATTATTAGTAGTTTAGGTAGTAGCCTTAGTATTAGTGTAGTGTTGAATAAAGGTACTTATGGGTCTCGAATCTTGTTTACTTACTCGAGGACGAGTAAGTCTTAAGTGTGGGGAATTTTGATAAGCATTTAATTAGTCACATTTTCCCTCTCATTTTCGTCCCCATTTTGGTCCGTTTACACGGATTTGCGTGCCCTTGATTGCATTTTGCTTCCCGATTTCCTGTGCTATGAATGTCGATCTTAATTTGTAGGAATTAAGGAGGAAATGAAGAAATCGGAGCATAAAGGTCTTACATGAGTCGGGATTCAGAGATGAGAAGAAGAATGAGGGAAGGAAGCCTCAGGTGGCGCAGGCCGGCCAACCGACCGGCGGCCGGCCACCCGGCACAGACCACGCACTCACAAAGGAAAGAAAAAGAGAAGGAGGAGAAATAGGCCAGGTAGCGCCGGCCGGTCGACCGGCGGCCGGCCCACCACCCGGCTCGCGCAACATCAGTGAGCATTTGAGATTATTGTTGTGTTCCAGGCCGGTGGGTGGCCGGCGGCCGGGTACCCGGCCGGGACCCCTTTTTCATACTTAGAAGAATTTTTGAAGACGAGAAGAATGGAGCTACTGATGTGCTCCAGGCCGGTCAGAGGGCCGGCGGCCGGTCGACCGGCCAGGAACGCAGCTCCGCATTTTCGCCCCCTCTTCTATTTTCTTTCTTAATTTTGAGATACCTATATATACCCTTCCCCTAATTTTTGTAAGCAGTTTTGGATGGACTCTTAGCACAAAACCCTAGATAATTTGTAACCTCTATTACTCACTAATTACTCTCCTAATCGCTCCTTAATTAAGTTTAATTTCTCAATTCAAGTTAGTAGATCTAGTCTTTCTTAGTAGAACTATCATAGTTTTGGGTTTGTATTGAAGATTTTGGGTGAAGACATTCTCCCTATTAATTAATACAAGCTTTGTTGGTATAAATTTCTCATCTTTTTGTTGTTAATGCAATTTATTTCATTTCTAGTTTATTATTTATCATTTCGATTGTTATAATTATTCATTTCCATAATATGATGTTCATTTCATTATTCCTAGTCTTTAGTTGTTTGATTTCCTATAACATGAGTGAGTAGTCTCCCTCTAGGGTTTAGGGGGAACCTAAGGGAGGATTATGTGGGATAATTGGTTGGGTAATTAGTGAACTTGTGGTAATAATTTGAGTATTACCCATATGCACACTAGGTGTTTGATGAATTGTGTAAACGAAAGTTGCCCACTTTATCAAGTATCGTTTGATTATCTCTTAAGCGACGGTGGTAGAGATGATTAAACTAGTGTTTATATGGGTGATTTGAGACAAATGCGATGGCTTTGTTGATGATTATTAGTTGTCAAGAAATTAGCAATTAATTCTACTCGAATTTATTACCCGTTTGCTAATTAACTTGACTAACCCATTAATCCCCCTAAGGTGAACCCTTCACCTTAGTTTTCCCATTAATTGTCTTTACCATATCATTTTAGCAATTTCTTGCATTTAGTAGTTCTTAGTTGATCTTCCCATCCAACTCTTATTAGGCTAGAATAGGATTCATTCAAACTTGTAGTTGACCCCTCCATCCTTGTGGTTCGACCCCGACTTCCGCTATCGCATTAGTTGGGTTTTATAAATTGTTTTTGCTTGAGCGGTACGTGACAAACCGTTCATCAGTAAACTACCTAAGAATAGAAATAAAATGACGATAAAGTAAACTATCTAGATAACAATAAAATAAACTATCTAAAACGGTAAAATAAACTATCTAATCAACTTGAAATAGTGATAGAGAAATACATGTAAAACTATTTAAAAGTTTCATTGATACCAACATTAGAATTACTATGATTGTCTAGGCCTTGTAGCGGTATATTCCTTTCGGATTCGTACCGACCTTTTAGTGGGTCCTAACGCCCTTTCAGCATGGTTAGGTCACTAAACCCCTATTGGCAGTCCTAATTCCCATCCCAACTCTCGTTACAAAGATAGAAATTGACTAATACAAACAATTGTTTATGGCCACTAAACATAGTTATAGAATTTGACACGACCAAAGGAAGAAACAATTAGATGGTTCAATTGGTATCTACTCTTCTTTTAATTCATTTAACTCGTAAATCATTTCAATATTACAACTCTATTTATTTTATGTACACAATGTTAATCTTACAATAATAAATCCAATTTATGTGATCATGTGATTAAGTAAATTAATAAGAAAAAGATGTATGAAATTAAACTATGAAATATAAATACTAAAGTGATTATGGTAATTATATTAATAATGATTCTAGTGACAATTTTTAGGATTATATGATTAGGTAAAATGTAATGTGACATGCTAAACAATATTTTGGTTTCAACTAGATTAATTTTAGATTGGTTTCCTAACAACAATATGAAAACAATACTAATTAGTTTAAGGTTCATGATGAAAATTGCATAGTAAAAGATAGAGAATTACCGAGTTTGGAATATGAATATATAAGAACGAAAGTAAAGAACAAATATCCAATAACAAAAGCTATGAAAACACTAGAGAACACTAAGAAATAAACTATATTCTAAACTTGTAAGAAAGAAATAAACTATGAAATGTGTTATTGTATGAAAGTATGCTAAAAGACAATATGAAAAGAGATATGAGATAAGAGATGATTATATGAAGTTGTGTAGTATGTGATGATAATTGTGTGTGATGATCATTGGCTTTTATAGGGCTGCATGGCTGCTGATCCCTCGTCCAAATTCATACCCTAGTCAAAGCATTAAATCACCCATTTAAGCTCGGTTGAAGAAGATCTAAGTAACGTCCTATTGAAGAATTACCCGATCGGGTAAATGGTAATCCGATCGGGTAAGTGTGCAAGATGGATTCTTCCGTCTTTTCGTCTTAGGCACGGAATCCTATGCCTTGGTCTTGGTCAATGCAATACGGAATTGGGCTTGGGCTGATCTTGTTTTGACTTGGGTTGAGGTTTCCTTTTTAAGTTCAAAGCCAAAGTCCAAAATAAATCCAATTGAGGAAGGATGTAGCGGAATCGTAATCAAATCGTGAACTGGCTATCATCAATTCCTTGAAAAATCGTATCCTAGTGCCTTTGCTCCATAAAGTAGGAAAATATATCAAAACCGCTTCATTTCCTATAAAACGAGTCAAAACACGCAAAACAACTAGAATAGCAATATTAGCTCGTTAATCACTTAACAAAGTGCATAAATCGTATGGAAATCGAGCTAAAACGGGGGATAAATTAGTACAAAATATCACTTATCAGCATGCTCTTCTTCGGTCTTGGAGAAAATAAGGATGTCGTCAATGAACACCACAACACACTTGTCAAGATACTCACTAAATGTGCGGTTCATTTGATCCATAAAAATAGCGGGAGCATTAGTCAATCCAAATGGCATCACCTTGAACTCAAAGTGACCATATCTTGTACTAAAAGCGGTCTTCGGAATATCGGCATCACGAACAGGAATTTGGTGATAACTGGATCTCAAATCAATCTTGGAAAAAGTAGAAGCACCCTTTAGTTGATCGAACAAACTTTCAATTCTTGGCAAAGGATACCTATTCTTGATTGTAATTCGGTTCAACTCACGGTAGTCAATACAAAGTCTCATGGAACCATCTTTCTTCTTCACAAAGAGAACGGGAGCACCCCAAGGCGAGGCACTTGGTCGAATGAAACCTTTTTCAATCATATCGTCAAGTTGCTTCCTTAACGCTTTCAATTCGGTTGGAGCCATACGGTAAGGAGCTTTGGCTATGGGTCCGGAACCAGGTACAGGATCAATGGAAAACTCAACATCACGCTCGGGAGGGATCCTGGGCAAGTCTTCGGGGAATACCTCAACAAATTCACGAACTATAGGCACATCTTCAATATTAGGTAAGGAGGTAGTTGAAGAAGTCACAATACACAAGAATGCTTGGTGACCCTTTCTTACCATACTCACCAACTTCATTGCGGAAATCAAAGACACACCCATTCGGGAATGAGATTCCTTATAGGTTATTCTAACTCCTAAAGGACTCTTTAAATAAATCTTTTGATCTCTGCACTCGAATCTAGCATGGTACAACGCTAACCAATCAATACTTAGAATTAGATCGAACTCTCCTAGAGGAAACATTAAGAGATTTGCGGGAAATATAGTACCCGCAATAGAGATTGGAACATTAGGGTAAAGAGTAGAACAAGAGATAATTTCTCCGGATGGTAAGGATATGGGAGTATCCTCACTAGATGTAGGCTCGATAGATAATTTATTAGCATAAGTTGAAGACACAATGGACATAGAAGCACCGGTATCAAATAGAATAAGACACGGTTGCTCTAAGATTGAGAACATACCC
This sequence comes from Heliosperma pusillum, assembly GCA_022085475.1. NCBI lineage: Eukaryota > Viridiplantae > Streptophyta > Magnoliopsida > Caryophyllales > Caryophyllaceae > Heliosperma > Heliosperma pusillum. The sequence continues at coordinate 20,206 of JAIUZE010013114.1, forward strand.
ATAATTATCTCCCGATGAGCATCGGCTTCGGCTCGGCTTAGAACGAAGTTAGAACCCTTAGGTTTAGCAATTGGAGGGGGCAACTTCCGATCGGGGCAATCATCATATCGGTGACCCGTCTTTTGGCAAAAGAAGCAAACGTAAGGTCGATTGGAACAAGTTACACCGGGGTGGTGTGGTTGTCTACAACGGTTACAAAAGCGACCTTGAGCTTGAGCTTGAGGGGGAGCATAAGGCCTATGAGCCACGTTAGAAGTAGCTCGAGGAATGAAAGGAGCGGGAGCTCTTGTACTTGCATTTTGGGGAGGATTGAATCTCCTCTTGTTGGCATAAGAATTGGAAGACGAAGGAGTAAACGACCATTTTCCATAGAAATTAGGCCTAGGAGTGAAGGAAGGAGAGAGATTCTTCATCATTGCTTTATCTTTGATAGCCCTCATAGAGTTTTCGGCCCATAGTGCATCATCATACAATTCTCCAAATGAGGTAAAATTTCTCCTCAATTTTCTTTGGAGTAAAGCACTAAGCTTGTTGCGGTAGTAGAAAGCTCGGTCTTCATCATCCTTGATGAGCCTCGGTGCGAAATGAGCAAGCTTGTTGAATTGTGTGGTGAAGTCTTGAGCCGTCAAGTCACCTTGCTTGAAATCAATGAATTCCTTTAGCCTTTATTGCTTGAGCTCCTTAGGATAAAATCGGCCTTCAACAAGAGCCTTGAAACAAGCCCAATTGAAATCGGCTTCAAGAGTAGCTAGTAATCGCTCACCAATTGTCGGCTTCCCTAACAAGGAAATGCTTAGCAATCCTCACCTTGTCCTCTTCACGGACTTGGTACAAGTCGAATTGCTTTTCCATCTCCCGAAACCACTCCGAAAGCTCGGTAGGGTCCGGTTCTCCACCATACAGCACGATCTTGCTCCTAGCAATTTGGCTAGCCACCTAAGCATAGCCTCCTTGAAGATTGTCTTCTCTACGAGGAGGGGCTTGCTCGGTATGAGCATTAGCCGCATCTTGTTGATTCTTCAACACTTGCGTAAGAGCTTCTAGCATAACGTTTTCTACTAGTCGAGGTCTAACCATCTTCATAAGAAACAAAACAAAACAAGTTAATCCTAACACTTAGCATAAACAAATAGACTACCAAGTAAAGTCCTTAACTTCTACCCATCTCTCATTTATTATTTCAAGGTCAAGTAGTTTATGTTTAGGGTTCACGTTTGTGCGTCGGGAGCGTTAAAGCTCTGATACCAACTGTGACAACCCTCGCGAATGCGGAAATAAAACATAACAAGCATGTGATTTATATAGCGGAAAATACGGTGTTTTTAAAACTTTTTTACATGCCAAGATAAAAATACGAGGAATGTCAAATAATTAAAAACCAAAGTAGAATATACTACAAAGAGACGAAGTCTCTCAAAATGTGATCAATTATCAACGTTATTAGCAAACTAGCTAAACAACGTCTAGAGGTGATTCATCCAGGCCAACGCCCACTAGCTCACACCCGAACCCCAAAATAAAACAAGCAAAATCCATCCAAGCAAGCAACCTGTTCATCCATGAAAAACATGAACGCCACAGTCAGTGGGGAGTAACTCCGGGTTCTCCCAGCCATATCACAATAAACATACTTAAACAGTAATACGAAAGTAGAAGCATGCATATATAAATATACATGTGAAATGCGAGAAGGATAAATAGGCAATTCAATATATAAAGATATAGGTATATGAAGTATAAAACCGTAACCATCATATTATAGATAGACTCAGGGAAGACACTCTTAGGCAACCATACACTCACTAGGGCTTGCATCTCACCGTTAGCGGCATAAGTTTGATAAGATTGAGACTCGACAAACAAACCATGCCAAGTCATCCAATGATCACAAATAATCAATCATATAATCATCCATCCAAACGTACAATTACGTTGACAACATCTCTCACGGTAAATGACACGCACTAGCACCGTGTACATGGCAAGTATGATTAAAATCGCATCCACGGGATGACATTTCCCTGAACGCATACACGATTCAACCTTTCGTATATGTAGACTAATTTCCTCCCGGTAGGACGACGATAATCATATCCGGTCCTAGTCTAAACCTGGCCAGACTCTCAGAATAAACATTTTCTGATTCGACATGCGATGACATTTCGCATCCAAGACTCGGTCATACATAGAAGCCGAGTACCCCAAATTCGGTCAACCTTCACGAAGGAGGCGGAAAAGAGACCAAGCATCATAACAAGCGGTACGCTACATGCAATGACACCACCTCGCAAGTATACAACATTTGACGGTCGGGTCGATCAACGCAACGCGTTCGCCTCCCAACAACGTCGTCATATGCCCACTAACACATGCAATTAAGCAGTAAGGATACACTCCTCATTCCGACATTCCAGCCTTACGAACGTGGAGGTAGCCGGGGGAATGAGAGTACAAAGCACATAACAATTAGTGCTCAAACCATAACATGTGTAAAACCGACTCAAAGTGGGATATATGAAAAACCGTCACAAAACATGCGATACAAGCGAAAGGAATATCATATATTCGAAACATTAATATTTAAAGTCATTACGTAAATTTATACGATAAACGAACCATCGGAAATATTATAAATGAAAACTTAAGAAATAATTACAAAGGAGTTGGCAGCGGGTGCCAGCCGGTCAAGGGGACCGGCTGCCGGCTATCCAGCTGGCACCAATGTCATACTTGAAAAACCAATGAAACATCAGCATGATCCAGCCGGTCAAAGGGACCGGCTGCCGGCTACCCGGCTGGATCCAATATCATACGAGAAAATGAAGGCAAAATAAGGTGTGCCTCAGCCAGTCGGTCGGCTGAGACCTAAAGCATAACAATTTTTCACGTAAACAACAATTTCACATCAGCCACTTCCCAGCCGGTCAGCTGACCGGCGGCCTGTCGCCCGACTGTGACGTAATATGCACGAAATCATCTTCTTCATCCCAAACCTCATACAACAAACATCAACTAACATCATAAATCATCAATTCTCTTTATCAATTATCAACTAACAACAACTATCATCAACAACACAATTCCTATGATTACTAATCCTATTCTAAATACGATTACTAACATAGAAAACACATTAAAACACGTAATGATATCGAGTAACCCTTCACCGTTACCTTTTTGCGTCTTCAATCCTCGTCGATGTCCTCTTCTACTAAGTAGTAGTCTTTGTCGAGGTCTTGGAGGTCACCACCTACAATTAGACAACAAAAGATGAATATAATTCACCTTTGAGAAAGACGGATAAATTGAAAAGCGAGAAAGACGGTAATTTTATTACCAATTAAGATAGAGGACGGTGAGAGGGAAAGATTAAGACGAAGTTTAGTGAATTTGAGCGAGTAATGAAGGCGTAGACTCGATATTAAGCTTGATCAAATATGGAGCTTAGGTTTTGGTGGTTACTTGGTGAAGAAGAAGGAGAAGTTGAATGTGAGGGAGTTTAGGGTTAAGGGGAGTATGAGGGAGTAAGTGGAAAAATATGGGAAAAGCCCAAAAGCGTCTTAAGACGTAACTTACTCGGAATCTTGCGTAAAGTCCGAAAACGAACTCGGAAATTCTAAACTAGACACGTTAAATTTAATTCTAGACTAAAACTAAATTTCGCTGAAAAGTATCCGTATAATATTTTTACTATAAAAATAGGGTACATTTGCGGGTGTTACAAAAAGCAAAAGATGTCATTATCCAACCACCATCCTTTGATCTTTTTTCTCAATTCTACGAGGACTGTGTAAAGCTGTCGGATGTAGATCAGGATATTGTCGAAAAGGAGAAAGCTCCACAGTCCATTCTTATTCAAGACTATGTAAAGGAGCACACCATCGAAGAGTCACCGATTTCTCTAGAAGACATTTTGAGTAATGTTTTTTCTGATGTAGAAGTACATGAGAAAGAGGCTGCTAATACTAAAGGTTGTGTCTATGACGAATGTGTGGATGTGGAGGATGGGAAAGAGGACACAAATGCTGGTGGGAAAGTGGATGGGAAAGAGGTAGACAAAGACGATGTGAAAGATGATGAAAATGTTAACGGGAAAGAGGATGATATACTAGTAGACGATTATTTGGTTGATGTGGCAGGTGGGAATGATTTCTTTGACGTTGGTGAAAATGTTGATGCTGAAATGGTTAAGGATGACAAGGAGACAAAAACGTTTACTGATGTGAGTGCAGATGAACAGGATCATGATGATCTATTTGTTACTGCAGAAGACGCAGAAGCAGTGATGACTGAAAGTGCTGATTTGCTGATAAATGCGGCAACTAGGAGAGATGGGGTGTTGGAGGATAATAAAGATTTTCGTAGCAGCTATGATATCAGCTAAGCATGTTTTCAATCCCATGCAAAGTCTTAGGAAACAAGCTGAAGACTACTGTTTCTTAGTTGATTGTGATATTCCTATTTTTCAGCCAAATAATTAAGTTACATGTTTTATTGTCTTTTATATATTTTCCTCATCCAATTTTTTTCCTTTTCAAGCGACAACATTGTCATTTGGGGCACTAGCAGTTACCTTACGAAAGAGGATATGGAAACGATGATTCCAGACAAAACGATAATGGTTAGCGTAATTGAATGGTGGTCATTGTTTCTGAATGATACTTGTATCACAGTAGATCTTAGCAGACTTTTCTTTGGCCTGGCTCAAATGGTTAGTTTTTGATATAGAGTGTGGATAGTTCATTTATTTTCATTTTGTAGATCAACTCAAGTTTTTGTTTCACTTTTATTGTTGCAACCATTGGTTCGAATCTGTAGTCCCACCAAGGATGAGAAGACTCCTAAAAGTGTATTGGTGGATGAAGTTAAGTCCGCATTTCTTACTTGTATAAGGAACAACAAGAAACAATGTGATCTTAATTCTGATATGGTATGTTTCTCTATTCTTTATTTGTTCTTCGTTTTGGACAGTTGAATTTTTAAGTAATTCTATGATCTAGATCATTTAGTAGAAACATGGATGTTATGGTTGTGTTATTGTGGTGTTAGTCTTTTGTTATTGCGGTGTTATTATGTTGTTAATATGGTGTTACTGTGGGTGTCACTGCAGGTGTTATTGTGGTGTTATTCTGTGATCGAGCCTGTCGCAAGCCCGATGCAAAGATAATTTACCCAGACTAGGCTAATAACAAATTAATGTAATTAGGGAAGTAGGGGTCGATCCTCAGGGAGATGGTATTTCCTATGGATTGTGAATCGTCTCACAATTGAGTTTTATCTAATGGTTTTCTGGGTTTTGAGGTTTTGAATTCTAAACTAGTAAAGAACATAAATAAAAACAAAATAAAAGCAAACTAAAATGAAAACAATAAAGCAAATGATGAATTAATAATAATGAGAAGCATCTAGGGAAATAGGTTCACACATGTAGATTGACATATTGATGAAATTGGATTAAGGATATGCAAATAATTCATTGCGCGTTCGTAAGAATGGTGTGTTCATTACAATCATAGATCAGATGGTCTAGCAGGCTTTTAGGCGATTTACTAGGTCTTAATCCACCATGTCACACTTTGTCTATTCAATTCTCGTATGTCTACCTTCGAAAAGAATTCCATACTAGTCAATGATTTTGATCAGGAATCGCCAACTATCGTTAAAGTCCAAACATGCATAGACACAATGTTTTAAAGGCACAATTTCTTTTGTCCAATTGTCATCTTTTTAATCAATCCAACATGGCTACCCTACACCCTAGAAAGGTGACTACTCACTCATGATAATGTTTATGTTTAAGATGATATTAACAATGAAAATTAGGATAGACATATTTAGTTGGTTTTTGACAATAATTTTAGACTCTCTATGTGGCGATAATAACGACGCTATTTGACAATCTAAGAAATGAAATTACGATTATAACAACATGAAAATGAATCTAGAATAATATGTAAAGCAAATAACAATCAAATGGAAAACAATAAAGGATAATAAGCAAAGGATAAATTAAGAATACCTAGGGACGATCAACAATGAAAGTGATAACGATAATAGAAATCCCTCGCATAGAATAATCGTGCCTTGAATTACAACTCTTGTTCCCAACAAAGTAGACAAAAAAGGTTGAAATTCTTATTGATCTAAGCTAATGTTTTGATATGAAATGGACAGAAATAAACTATGAACTAAAGACAAAAGAAGAAAATGATCTAAACTAGAAAGACTAAAACTAAAGAGAAATGTAAGAAGAGAAGAGATGTTGTGAGTTGTGTGGGATATAGATAGAGATGTGATCGTGCCTGTCGCAAGCCCGATACAAAGATAAATTACCCAGACTAGGCTAATAACAAATTAATGTAATTAGGGAAGTAGGGGTCGATCCTCAGGGAGATGGTGTTTCCTATGGATTGTGAATCGTCTCACAATTGAGTTTTATCTAATGATTTTCTGGGTTTTGGATTTTGTGATGTCTAAACTAACGAATAAAAACAAAATAAAAACAAACTGAAATGAAAACGATAAAGCAAATGATAAATTAACAATAATGAGAAGCATCTAGGGAAATAGGTTCGCACATGTAGATTGACATATTGATGAAATTGGATTTAGGATATGCAAATAATTCATTGAGCGTTCGTAAGAATGGTGTGTTCATTACAATCATAGATCAGATGGTCTAGCAGGCTTTTAGTGCGATTTACTAGGTCTTAATCCACTATGTCATGCTTTGTCTATTCAATTCCTGTATATCTACCTTGGAAAAGAATTCCACACTAGTCAATGATTGTGATCAAGAATCGTCAACTATCGTTAAAGTCCAAACATGCATAGACACAATGTTTTAAAAGCACAATTTCCTTTATCCAATTATCATCTTTTAATCAATCTAACATGGCTACCCTACACCCTAGAAAGGTGACTACTCACTCATGATTATGTTGATATTAACAATGAAAGTTAAGATAGGCATATTTAGTTGATTTTGACAATAATTTAGACTCTCTATGTGGCGATAATAACGACGCTATATGACAATCTAAGAAATGAAACTATGATTATAACAACGTAAAAACAAATCTAAGTGATATGAATAGAAAATAACAATCGAATGGAAAGAAATAAAGAACAATAAGCAAAGGATAAATTAGGAGTACCTAGGTGACGATCAACGATGAAAGCGATAACAATAATAGAAATCCCTCGCATAGAAATACCGTACTTTGAATTACAACTCTTGAACCCAACAAAGTAGATACAAAGATTGAAATTCTTATTGAACTAACTAATGTTTTGATATGAAATGGACAGAAATAAACTAGAAACAAAAGACAAAAGAAGAAGATAAACTAAACTAGAAAGTCTAAAACTAAAGAGAAAACTAATAAGAAGATTATATGAAATATAGGATTAGATTGTGTAAGATAGTGTGTGAGAGTGTGAGGCTAGAGCATCTATTTATAGTATTAGGGTTTCGTGGAGAAGAGGTCGGGCATTAAATACATAGGGCAAATTTAGGAAGAAGGAGCCGCAATGCTTGGAGCAGCACACATCCCCGATCGGGTACACACTTACCCGATCGGGTAAGTCGTCTTCTGGAAGCTCTTGACTAACGCTTCATCTCCCTTTTCTTGACTTGATTTCCAACATCCCCCTTGACTTCTACAATCGGGTTTGTTGCTTGGATATGATGTAAAGCGATGAATTCTCCCGTCTAATTGATTGGTCTTCCGACGACTACGAAACCGTCTTTGCTTCTTCTCTCTCTTAAGTTAGTGAACCTTCTTGAAATGCCTTACACATGGTCAAGCTTTCTTGTTTGAATCGTCGGGTTCTAAGCAAATGCTCGGGAATATAGAAAAAGGGCGTAGAAACGTCACTTTCCCTACAAAACAAGTTAGAACACATGAATTCGCCTAGAAGACGATATTAGCTCATAAAATGGCTTAACAAAGCACAAATGACATACAAAGCCGAGCTAAACTGGGGGTTAAAATCATACAAATATTCACTTATCAAACTCCCCCAAGCTAAACCTTTGCTTGTCCTCAAGCAAACATAACAAACAATACCAGGACAAGGTTGCAAGCACTGGCTACTATACCATCAAGAAACAAATCTCAACATAAAGCTTTGGAAACATAATGAGTCATAACCCAAGAGCAACGTGGGCAAGAATGATACATAAACATGGTTGAGATTTACATAACGGCATAGCACAAAGAATTTCACTACAGAATTTCGGCTCTTGCATGATCTTTTGACAAATGGACTCTTACGGCACACTCGAACACTCAATGTATGTAAAAAGGTGATTTCTTTATGTGTAAATGTTTTTGAGACACTCACCTATCTACGACTCATGAAAATGTGTCCGCAGTCTAATATGGTAAACAATTCAAAACACAAGTTAAAGATCATAATGCACATAGAAAAGAAGCCGAAAAGATGAGAAGAAGGCTTTGGGAAATGGGTGAAAGGTGGACAAACAGTTATGGTCATGTGAAGGTTATAGTGAGCTAGCAACTGACCAATGATAAATGAATACCCAATCCAGACTTTCGGTTAATTCCCTTAAAACGAACGATGAAGCCAGAAGCAACAGATTGGCTTATTAAACACGAAACACAAGGGTAAACTCCTTCTGAATATTGACTTGACATTTCTTAGGAGATACTCACAACTTCTTCTTTTATTTCTTTTTCAATTTTCTTATTTTTTCAGTTTTTTCTTATTTTTTTTCATTTTTTTCTTTTTCAATTTCTTTTGAACAAATCTTCACTTCTTTGAACTTTTCGTCTTCCAAATTCACTTTGACAGATAAGAACAAATCTTCTCAAACGAGCACCCATACACCATAGTCTAGCTACTAGCTCAAAAGGTAGGCAGTTTTTATGTGTAGCTATTATTTTGTGAAGCATTTGTATGAAGGGGCTAATTTTGAGGTGTAATTCAAAGTGAAAAAGGCTTCAAATCTTAGTGAATCATAAATGCAATGCTTATAGAAATGAAATGAGAACCATACTTATGCGTTTTGACATGACACACATCACAAGGAGAACTACACACACCTAGATGAGACTGGGTATAGATGTACCAGCCTAAGGAGGTTCTACCTTACAATATATGTAACTTGCCAAATGTCAAGATCAAGCGTACTCATATATAGATTCATTCCATGCCTACTGTGTACCAGACTTCCCCATGTATGCACAATTCAATGAATATTGAATCATTATCTTTTGAAAGCTCTAAGTTTGGGAAATGTAACATGATAGCATAGTAAACAAGCAAGCAAAGCATGAAAAGCATTCAATTGTGTTCAAAATTTAAAAATCTTCTCTCTAAAATCTTCTCTATCTTATTCAAAATTTGAAAAATATAACTAAAATGCAAAAAGGGAAAATGCAATCCCGCCCCCAAGCTAAACATTACATTGTCCTCAATGTGAGCACAAAAGCTAAATATGCAATGAGATGCTTAATGGGAAGAAAGGAAAAATGAAAGAAGAATGAAGTGTACTAGCCAGTGCGGACTCCCCCAATCTAGCCTTTTGGACATGACAAGGAAGGTCGTCATAGATTCTTCAAAAACTCTTTCATCTGCAAAGAAATCTAACAAAACAACGTAAAAGGGAAAAACAAAAATAAAAATGCAAAAAGGGAAAACACGGGTTGCCTCCCGAGAAGCGCTTGTTTAACGTCTTGCTCGACGAATTTTTCTATAAAATCATTGGGTTGGGGATGGACGCTCCGTATAGACAATATCTAAACATCCGATGATAGAATTGCTATAGTATAGTTTCAGTCTGTGTCCATTAACTTTGAATTTCTCACCATTGCTAGTCATTAGTTCCACATAGCCGTACTTGCTCACATATGTGACAGTGAATGGTCCAGACCATCGTGATCGAAGTTTTCCTGGAAAGATTTTCAGACGAGAGTTGAAAAGAAGTACTTGGTCACCGACATTAAATTCTTTCTTAATTATCCTCTTGTCATGCCAACGCTTCGTTTTTTCCTTATAGATCCTAGAATTCTCATAAGCTTGCAAACGAAATTCCTCTAGCTCATTGAGTTGCAAGAGTCTCCTATCAGCGCTAAGCTTAGTGTCTAAATTTAGTTCTTTGATAGCCCAGTAAGCTTTATACTCTAACTCGACAGGAAGATGATAGGCCTTTCCATAAACCAATCGATAAGAAGATGTTCCAATCGGGGTTTTGAAAGCTGTGCGATAAGCCCACAAGGTATCATCGAGCTTATTACTCCAGTCAGTTCTAGATCTTGAGACTACATTCTGAAGAATTGTTTTCAACTCTCTATTTGAGACTTCTACTTGACCGCTGGTCTGAGGGTGGTAGGCTAATCCTCGTCTGTGATACACACCATATTTAGCAAGCAGAGTATCTAGCTGCTTTTCTCCAAAATGAGTTCCTCGATCACTAATCACGGCTCTGGGTACACCAAAACGTGGAAAGATGATCTTCTTAAATAGCCGTATCACAGCTCTAGCATCATTGGTGGGAGTGGCAATTGCTTCTACCCATTTAGAAACATAGTCAACAGCGACTAAGATGTAACGATTTCCGTAAGAAGAAGGGAATGGTCCTTGATAATCAATACCCCAGACATCGAATATTTCAACTTCTAATATGCCGTTTTGAGGCATCTCATGTCTCTTGGATATTTGACCCATTCAATGACAAGCGTCACAAGCCATAACAAAGTCTTTTGAGTCTTTAAACATCGAGGGCCAGAAAAACCCGGATTGTAAGACTTTGGCTACGGTCTTGGACGGACCATGATGACCACCATAAGCAGATGAGTGGCATCCTTCTAAAACTCCTTTAACTTCCCACTGGGGGATACATCGTCTATAAAGACCATCAGAACACTGCTTAAAAAGATAAGGGTCATCCCAAACAAAGAATTTTGCATCATGCAAAAATCGCTTCCTTTGGTTATAAGAAAGGTCAGAAGGTAGCTGTCGACTGACAAGAAAATTGGCTATATCAGCATACCAAGGAGAAGAGTCAGCAATCGCCATTAATGAATCATCAGCAAACGAATCATTAATTGGTGTTGGCAATCCTATTTCAGTTACTCTTATCCTTGAAAGATGGTCAGCGACTACATTTTCTGCTCCTTTCTTATCCCGGATCTCTAGATCAAACTCTTGAAGGAGTAAGATCCATCGGATAAGTCGAGGTTTTGCCTCTTTCTTCGAAAGCAGATACTTCAAAGCAGCATGGTCAGTGTAAACAATGACTTTCGATCCTATAAGGTAAGAATGGAATTTGTCTAAGGCGTAGACAATGGCAAGAAGTTCTTTTTCAGTAGTGGCATAGTTGATTTGGGCAGGATCTAATGCTTTACTAGCATAGTAAATAACATGAAGGAACTTTTCCTTTCTTTGCCCCAAAACAACTCCAACGGCATAATCACTCACATCGCACATAAGTTCAAATGGAAGATTCCAATCAGGTGACTGGATTATAGGTGTAGTGATTAGAGCGCGTTTGATTTTGTTGAATGCCTCAAGGCATTCCTTCGTGAAATTAAAAGGCGCATCCTCAAAAAGGAGCTCAGTTAGGGGCTTGGCTATTTTAGAAAAATCTTTAATAAACCGTCGGTAAAAACCGGCGTGGCCAAGGAAACTCCTGATTCCTTTTACATTAGCAGGTGGTGGCAGTTGTTCAATAACTTGGATCTTAGCTCGATCCACTTCAATACCTCTTTCATAAATGATGTGTCCTAAAACTACACCTTCGTTTACCATGAAGTGACACTTTTCCCAGTTGAGAACAAGGTCGACTTCTTCACAGCGTTTCAATACCTTGGATAGATTTGTCAAACAATTATCAAAGGAAATGCCATAGACGCTAAAGTCGTCCATGAATACTTCCATGATAGTCTCAACAAAATCAGAAAAGATACTAGTCATGCAACGGTGGAAAGTTGCAGGTGCATTACACAAGCCAAATGGCATTCGGCGATAAGCAAAAGTACCATAGGGACAGGTGAAGGTGGTTTTCTCTTGGTCCTCAGGGTGGATAGGAATTTGGAAAAATCCTGAGTAACCATCTAAATAACAGAAATATTTGTGGCAAGCTAACCTCTCTAGCATTTGATCAATGAAGGGCAGAGGATAGTGATCTTTTCGAGTTGATTGATTCAACTTCCTGTAGTCAATGCACATACGCCATCCCGTCACAATCCTTATGGGGATGAGCTCATTCTTCTCATTCTTGACTACTGTTGTTCCTCCTTTCTTGGGAACAACTTGGACAGGGCTAACCCATTTTGAGTCAGAAATTGCATAGATTATGCCAGCATCTAGCAATTTCAGAACTTCAGCTTTAACCACTTCTTGCATGTTGGGATTAAGACGGCGTTGACCTTGAACACAAGGTCTTTGGCCTTCTTCTAAGTTAATTCTATGCATGCAAAAGTCGGGGCTTATACCTGTGAGGTCTTCAAGTTTATAGCCTATTGCCTTTTTATGTTTTCTCAAAACAATCAATAGTGAGTTTAACTGATTTTCATCTAGGAGAGCACTCACTATGACCGGGCAATATTCGGACTCATCTAAAAAAGCATATTTTAGATTTGAGGGAAGAGGTTTAAGTTCAGGTTTATGTACTTCTGCCTTGGCAGGAGTATCAATTAAGCTTATAAACTCCTCAACTTCTTCAGACGGTATCTCTTTACCAGTCAAGTCCCTTTCCAGCTCACTGATCTCAAAATTGTCGTTCTCAGAGATATCCTCTAACAATAAAATTGTTTTTAAAGGTTCCTCAATTATTGATGGATACAAAGATTCATCAATAATTGAGTCGACAATGTCAAGAAAACAGCAAGGCTCTTCAAGCATAGGGCTCTTCATTGCACTGTTTAAGTTGTAGGTGACCTTATCATCACCTACTTCTAATGTCAATTTTCCATTCTTGACATCGATTACTGCTCCCGCAGTGTGTAGAAATGGCCTTCCTAGAATGATAGGGATTTGCGAATCTTCTGCCATATCTAACACTATAAAATCGACCGGAATGAAAAACTTCCCTACTCTAACAGGTACATCTTCCAAAACTCCCATAGGTTGTTTTAGAGAACGATCTGCTATTTGCAGGGTGATACTTGTGCATTTCAGAATTCCCATATTCAATTTTTCGCAAATGGAATAGGGCATAACGCTCACACTAGCACCTAGATCGCATAAGGCTTTATCAATAGTGTAGGTGCCTATAGTGCAAGGTATAGAGAAACTACCAGGATCCTTTAACTTAGGAGGGGACTTATTTTGCAATAACGCACTGCATTCAGCAGTGAATGCAATGATTTCAACATCGTCTAGAGTCCTCTTCTTTGTTAAGATATCCTTCATAAATTTCGTGTAAGAAGGGATTTGAGTGATTAATTCAGTGAAGGGAACCGTTACTTGGAGGTTTTTGACAACTTCCATGAATTTACCGAACTGGGTTTCCTTATGATTTCTCCTCAAACGTTGGGGAAATGGAACTTGAATTTTGATGGGTTCCTTTTCAAGTTCTTCCTTCTTTTCACGTTTGTCTTCCGCTTCCTTAGCGGTGGATGGTTGGGTTTCTTTTTGGCTTTCTACTGGTGAAGGCTCAACTGCTGGCTCTTTGGGTTGCTGAGGTTTCGTATAAGTGGTACCACTCCTAAGGGTGATAGCATTTGCAGTATCCCTCGGTTGTTCACCATGAGGTGGGAGTTGGCCTTGTTTTCTTTGGGTAATAGAGGTAGCCAATTGGGCCATTTGAGTTTCAAGCATCTTGATGGCAGCATCTTTAGGTTGATCACTCTTTTGAAATTGAGCAAACATTGAATCCTGTTTTTGAACAACTTGCAGAAGCATAGATTCAATTTTGCTCAAGCTTGAGTCATTTGGTTGGCCTTGATTTTGAGGTGGTTGGTGCTGAGGTTGATTTTGGTATGGTTGATTGAAGTTAGGTTGGAATGAAGGTCTCTGGTTTTGAAAACCAGGTGGATTGTAAGGCTTTTGTTGGTGTGGTATGAATGGTTGTTGGATTTGTTGGTGGGGATTTTGAACGTTGTTACTTTTGTAGGACAAAAATGGGTGGTTTTTTGTGTTTTCGTTATAAAAGTTTGAGAAAGCGTTGCCTTGCCTATATCCTTGATAGGCATTGACTTGCTCTATTGAACTTCTACATTCTTGAAAACTATGCCCTCCAATCTCACATGTCTCACATACCACTACGTGGTTAGTGACGTTGATATGCTCCTTGGATTGGGAAGAGCTTCCTACTTGTTGCTGCAGAAGGGCTAATTGGGCTTCCAGGAGTGCTACTTTACTTGAATCATCCTGCTTGGTTTTGAGCGGTATAGCACGCGAGTTGCTATACTGAGAATCGTAGATTGCCATTGACTCGATAGTCGCACTAGCTATCTCTACATCGATTTGATCGAAACGACCATTGTTAGCGGAGTCGAGGATACGACGCGATTCGCCACAACAACCGTTGTAGAATGTGATAGCCAGGAACCATGAATCAAGGCTATGATGAGGACATTCTCTTTGTAATTCTTTGTACCTTTCCCATGCCTCATAAAGGCTTTCGTTGCCTCTCTGACGGAATCCAGTAATTTGACTTCGTAAGAGTGCGGTTCGTTCTGGTGGCAAGTACTTTTGATAGAAAGCAAGAGCTAGACCATCCCAGTCGACTCTTCCTAAGGCAACTCGGTCAAGACTATTGATCCAGAGTTTTGCCTTTCCTCTTAAAGAGAAGGGAAAGAGCATTTCCCTAATCTGTTCTTGGGATACTCAGTTTGTGTAATCGTGGAGCAATAGTCACAGAAGTTTTGGATATGAAGGTTGGGATCTTCTGTGGCATTTCCACCAAATTGATTTCTTTCTATTAGATTGATGAAGGCAGGTTTGATTTCGAAGTTTTGAGCTGTAATTTGAGGTGTAGCGATACCCTTTGGAAGTGTATCTGCAGTGGGCTTAGAATGGTCGGAAAGTCGAACCATTTTTGTTTGTGAAGATGAAGATGGAATGTTGGTTGAAAGTTGATTGATTTTTTTGAAATGGGGAGGAAAATGGATCTTCTTCTCCTTCAAGATTAGGTAAGATATCCGAGTATTTCTCACGAATACGATCTAAACTTGAGATGTCAGAAGCTTTTGAAATTTCGTTGAATAGCTTTAATTTCCTACGCAGAGTTCTTTCTAGTTCGGGGTCCAAAGGAATAGGGGTCCCTAGTCTAGAAGATCTGGGCATAAGATAGAAAAGCTAAGATGAAAAATCAAGAGAGGTCTAAAGGAATTTGGGTTCCTAAAGACTAGATAAAACTAATGCGATAAAAATCACAAGAAAAAGGAAAACTAAACCGTGCTCCCCGGCAACGGCGCCAAAATTTGATCGTGCCTGTCGCAAGCCCGATACAAAGATAAATTACCCAGACTAGGCTAATAACAAATTAATGTAATTAGGGAAGTAGGGGTCGATCCTCAGGGAGATGGTGTTTCCTATGGACTGTGAATCGTCTCACAATTGAGTTTTATCTAATGATTTTCTGGGTTTTGGATTTTGTGATGTCTAAACTAACGAATGGCATAAAAACAAAATAAAAACAAACTGAAATGAAAACGATAAAGCAAATGATAAATTAACAATAATGAGAAGCATCTAGGGAAATAGGTTCGCACATGTAGATTGACATATTGATGAAATTGGATTTAGGATATGCAAATAATTCATTGAGCGTTCGTAAGAATGGTGTGTTCATTACAATCATAGATCAGATGGTCTAGCAGGCTTTTAGTGCGTTTACTAGGTCTTAATCCACTATGTCACGCTTTGTCTATTCAATTCCTGTATATCTACCTTGGAAAAGAATTCCACACTAGTCAATGATTGTGATCAAGAATCGTCAACTATCGTTAAAGTCCAAACATGCATAGACACAATGTTTTAAAAGCACAATTTCCTTTATCCAATTATCATCTTTTAATCAATCTAACATGGCTACCCTACACCCTAGAAAGGTGACTACTCACTCATGATTATGTTGATATTAACAATGAAAGTTAAGATAGGCATATTTAGTTGATTTTGACAATAATTTAGACTCTCTATGTGGCGATAATAACGACGCTATATGACAATCTAAGAAATGAAACTATGATTATAACAACGTAAAAACAAATCTAAATGATATGAATAGAAAATAACAATCAAATGGAAAGCAATAAAGAACAATAAGCAAAGGATAAATTAGGAGTACCTAGGTGACGATCAACGATGAAAGCGATAACAATAATAGAAATCCCTCGCATAGAAATACCGTACTTTGAATTAAAACTCTTGAACCCAACAAAGTAGATACAAAGATTGAAATTCTTATTGAACTAAGCTAATGTTTTGATAGGAAATGGACAGAAATAAACTAAGAACAAAAGACAAAAGTAGAAGATAATCTAAACTAGGAAGACTAAAACTAAAGAGAAAACTAATAAGAAGATTGTATGAAATATAGGATTAGATTGTGTGAGATGGATTGTATGAGAGTGTGAGGCTAGAGCATCTATTTATAGTATTAGGGTTTCGTGGAGAAGAGGTCGGGCATTAAATACATAGGGCAAATTTAGGAAGAAGGAGCCGCAATGCTTGGAGCAGCACACATCCCCGATCGGGTACACACTTACCCGATCGGGTAAGTCGTCTTCTGGAAGCTCTTGACTAACGCTTCATCTCCCTTTGCTTGACTTGACTTCCAACATCCCCCTTGACTTCTACAATCGGGTTTGTTGCTTGGATATGATGTAAAGCGATGAATTCTCCCGTCTAATTGATTGGTCTTCCGACGACTACGAAACCGTCTTTGCTTCTTCTCTCTCTTAAGTTAGTGAACCTTCTTGAAATGCCTTACACATGGTCAAGCTTTCTTCTTTGAATCGTCGGGTTCTAGGCAAATGCTCGGGAATATAGAAAAAGGGCGTAGAAACGTCACTTTCCCTACAAAACAAGTTAGAACACAGGAATTCGCCTAGAAGACGATATTAGCTCATAAAATGGCTTAACAAAGCAGAAATGACATACAAAACCGAGCTAAACTGGGGGTTAAAATCATACAAATATTCACTTATCAAGATGCTTTGAGAAGAGGGGCTAGAGCATCTATTTATAGTATTAGGGTTTCGTGGAGAAGAGGTCGGCATTAAACACATAGGACAAAGATAGGAAGTTGAAGCCGTTATGCTCGGATCAGCACGGATACCCGATCGGGTACACACTTACCCGATCGGGTATGTGGACATCTAGAAGCTCTTGACTAACGTTTCATCTTCCTTTGCTTTGACTTGACTTCCATCATCCCCCTTGACCTCTCCAATCGGGTTTGACGATAGGGTTTGATGCAAGGTGATGAATTCTTCCACCCAATTGATTGATCTTCCGACAACTACGAAACGGTCTTTACTCCTTCTCTCTTTCGAATTAGTGAAGCTTCTTGAAATGCCTTTCACTTGGTCAAGCTTTCTTCTTCAAATCGTCGGGTTCTAGGCAAATGCTCGGGAATATAGAAAAAGGGCGTAGAAACGTCACTTTCCCTACAAAACAGGTTAGAACACAGGAATTCGCCTAGAAGACGATATTAGCTCATATAATGGCTTAACAAAGCACAAATGACATACAAAACCGAGCTAAAATGGGGGTTAAAATCATACAAATATTCACTTATCATTCTGTTGTTATTGTGGTGTTATTATTTTCACAATGTTATTTATGTTTTTTTTTTTGACAGTTCTCTAATTAATTTAATTTTAAAATATTTCTCAGATTTTTATCCCACTTCACTTGGGTGACCACTTTAGCTGTTTGTGTATCAACTTTATCAAGCGTAAGGTTGAATATCTTGATAATGTATACAAAAAGCTTTTGTTTTATGGGATGGATTCTGAGCTTGGCCTGTATGTCCATACTGTTGTAAGTGATTTACTATATTTTATTTTCAAAAAGATAAATAATATAAGTAGTGATATTGTTGCTTATGAATGGTTGTTTTTGGTTTGTTTTGTAGTTAAACATAATGTCTGAATTCCTTGTTGAAAATCGAGTTCCCTGAGGGGCTGAGGTAAAAGATTATGAGATTGTTAACATCCCTTTTAGCTGGCAAACTAGTGACCATGTCAGCGTGGATTGTGGTGTATATATGATGTTGCACATGCTCTTTTATCGAGGGTGTCCTTTTGAGTGCAACTTGGGCAACTCTGATTCTAGAGACCTTTACCGAGCTGAGATCACTGCCTTGTTGACGTTGTCTGATTTGAACGAGTGCCGGCATGACTTTTTAAAGACTCTGTCCCAGCTGGGCAACAAAAAGGAGGCAATGCTGAATAACCTTGTAGAGAAATGCCTTATTGAGTTTGAAGAATGTAGGCAGTTTCAAAAGGGTAAAAAACGTAAGTCCACTGCCAGAAAGAAAACGTTTTGGAAGAAGTTGAAAAATTCGCAGTCTCCATCTGACTCTGGTGTCAAGTCTACTGTCACGAGCACCTTTGAAGCATCCGCTTCCGTTAGTACACCTCCAGCCAGGCCTGTTAGCATTAAGAGCGACACCCCTAAGAGCTTAAAGTCGGTTTTGGGTAGCCGCAAAAGGGGGATGGCAGATGATGGGCTTGGTTGCTCCCTTGATTGCGGGGGAGAAGATAATCAGATACTTCTAGTATCGGTCTTCATGAGTAAAAACCAAAAATTGCTCTCTAAGATGCTCAAGTAGCGGAAGCAAGTGGTGGACCTGTGTTTCCTGGATGATTTTCGGTTGTCACTAACGTACATTTTCTTTTTGTTTTCTCTGTTTTCTTTTCCAAAAATCAGGCTTCTTTGTCTTGTATGACGTGTGTTAGGCTAGTGGTTCTGTATTGTTATTGTACTGTTACTGTAGTGTTACTGTAGTGTTATTGTAGTGTTTTCGTAGTGTTTTTGTTAATCTGTTTTTTTCTTGTAGTGTTATTCTATTGTAATTATAGTGTTATTGTTAAGTTCTTATTCTATTTTATTCCCCATTTTCAGAGAGATTTTTGTGGCGTACAACGAAGGTGAAGGCTTGTTTTTGGACTGGAAGGATATTCTATCAATACTTCCAGGTCTTTCAATGTCAACAAGAGTAGTGGAGTGCTGGTCAACGCTTTTGAATTCGTTGGAGTTTGAACAAAGATCAGAACCGCACACGATGTTCTTTGGACTTCGTCATATGGTTAGCGTTTTGTGTTTTGTTATTCCATTTATTGTGTAGCTATTTATTCGTCATTATTGGGTAATTATTTGAGGTGATGGAACTTACTTTATGATTCTCATTATGCTTTGCAGCAGGACATGATTTATTCTTTGTTAGATACCCATTACGCCTCAAGCATTGATGAGGAACCGACTAACAGGCTTTTCGCATCGTGGGATACTTTTATAAATTGCTGTTATGGAAAATGTCATCTGAACTCCGATCTTATCTTTTGCCTATTTTTCTCAATGATCATTACACATGTGTGTGCATAAATTTCATCAACCAGTCCACAGATTTATTGGACAACATCCTTTACAAAGAAAACGAATATCCGAATATGTTTAAGGTGGCAGAGATTGTGGTCAGAGCTTTATAATTTTTATATTATGACCTTATCATTTTCTTATATCCTCTTATGTTCAGCGCAACCACATGGGTCTTTATTTAAGGATGAAAAACATCATCAAGGAATCGGACTGTGGAGATTTTGAAGTCCGTGATGTTAAGTTTGATTGGAAAAAGAAGGAGCCGAACGACCACGAGTCCGGTTGTTTCATGCTCTATACTATGGCTCAATATGAAGGAACTGAATTCAAGTCGGACCTTGGGGTGAAGGTCTCTCGTCGAAGCTACTGTGCTGAAATAGCTGCTTCTCAAATATTGGCGGATATGAATCAGTACAGGAATTTTGCCCTGGACAATGTAAAAAAGCAGGAGCCAAAGAAACCTCATATTTTGAGTACTGTTTCAAATGCAAGGAAGTACAAAGTGAACATTCCTTCAACAAATCAAGTTGCAATTTCTGCAGATGAAGCTGTACCGTTGAAGGTTGTGTATAAAGTAGATTAAGTATCTTTTGTAACTAAACTAGTAGTTTTAGGCTTTTATTCCAGTGTTGATTATTGTTGTTTATACCTATTGTAGTATGTATTATTGTAGTATCTAAAACAAAGATTGTTAATGTAGTTACTAAATTTTTAAGTTTCTCATGTTGCGTTTTTTTGGTGTTTTACACAGTTTATTGTATTTGTTACTGTGGTGTTATTGTTTATTGTTCTGTTACTGTGGTGTTACTGTGGTGTTATTGTGGTGTTACCGTGGTGTTACTGTGGTGTTATTGTAGTGTTATGGTAGTGTTATTGTTTATTGTTCTGTTATTGTTTATTGTTCTGTTACTGTGGTGTTATTGTTCTCTTATTGTATTGTTAATATATGGTTAATCTTGAGTTACTATTATTGTGGTGTTATTGTGGCGTTATTGTGGTGTTATTCATGTGTTACTGTGGTGTTATTGTGGTGTTATTGTTTATTGTTCTGTTATTGTTTATTGTTCTGTTACTGTGGTGTTATTGTTCTGTTATTGTATTGTTAATATACAGTTAATCTTGAATTACTGTTATTGTGGTGTTATTGTGGCGTTATTGTGGTGTTATTGTGGCGTTAATGTGGTGTTATTCATGTGTTATTCTGGAGTTATTGTTGGGTTATTGTTATTAAGTTGTAACATTATGAAATGAAAATACACTAAAATTAAGTACATGAACACATTAGTACAATAACACTAACTTAAAACGTTAATAGAATCATTCCCTTGATAAACTAAACACATTAGTTCGAAAGAACAAATACTAAAAAACAGAATGCTAAAACACATTAGTTATTTTCATTCCCTTCTCGGTCGCTTGTTCTGTGGGCCTTGCACACTGCTCTCACCCACCAGGAAGTCATCCCTAAGGGTGTTTTTGTATGCGTGCATTAGTTCCATGGCTTCCAGAACTGCCGACCAATTGTCAGGACTTGAAGTATTGACACGAGTATATGACTTCTTTAGAGCCTTGACACCAGCGATAAATTGACCGTCCATGTTTGCTTCGATGTACTGTTTTTCCTCCAACTGCCTACGCATACCATCTTTCTCGGCCTCAAGAAACTTTATTTGTGCCTCGAGACTGTCCAGTTCTTTTTGCATGTACTCTTCACGTGCCTCAGCCGCCTCAACATTGGTTAGGGCTTGCAATAGCTCTATGGAAAGCGATTCTATCTTCTTTTTTGCTTTATCCAGTGCTTCCTCTAATGGAGATATTTGGTTATTGTCTGTTATGGAACTCATTATGAACAATGGAAAACATTATCCTTTATGCCTTGAGAACAGATATCAAAGTATTAAAAAATTGGATAACATAAAAATTAAAATAAAAAGAGACATGAGATTACCTTTTGAAGAGGAATGTAAAGTACCAGTATTTTTGTCTTGTGTATTTTTTTTCGTTTGGAGAATGACTGAGTAAGTTTGATTGTTGATAAAAGTATTTATAAGTAATTAGAGAAATTTGCAGCAGTTAATTGCAGCAGTTAATTTCAGCAGTTAATAGAGAATGTCAGCAGTTAATTGCCTTCTAGTTTTAATTTTCTGTTACCTAAGTGTTACTCTAATGTTATTATGGTGTTATTGTGGTGTTATTGTGTTGTTATTGTGGTGTTATTGTGTTGTTATTGTAGTGCTATTGTGGTGTTATTGTGTTGTTATTGTAGTGTTATTGCGGTGTTATTGTGTTGTTATTGTAGTGTTAATGTAGTGTTACTGCTGTGTTATTGTGATGTTATTCTAATATATATTATTAAGCTTGAAATATAAAAGAGAGTTGCCACTTGTTTCATGCAATGTTAATGTTTAATGTATCTTGACAATATTATTAAATGCATATATAATGAAAAAATTTAAAAATACTAGAATTTTTTGACTTCAGGTTATCTCTTCATGCATCATATGATTCCATGTGTTTTTCCTTGCTCACTTCATGCATCAGATGATTCCTCCTGTAATTTTTAACAGCAAGTAGTATTTTATCATGTGTGTATGAATGTTATCATGTGTGTTACTGTGTTACTCATTGTAGTTCTGCAAAAACTACAAACAAAGAAACCAAAAGAGAAGATTGATACCTCTTCGTCATCTGTTTCACGTTCATCATCGTCAGAGGGCAGATCCTCTACAAAAGGAAGGTTACAAGTTCTGCTGTTGTGGTTTACCCGCCTTTTATAGTTACCACACCTTCTCTTCCTCTTTTCTCTTTTCCTTACAGCCTTCTCTTTTGACGACATTTGTCTTTTCCCACTTCCCTTGTTCTTTGCCTTATGTGGCGGTAGTATGTCGATTTCCTGTGGAGCTTTGCAGCCGAGGAGATCCTCAATTTCCTTGTTTTTTGATTTTTTCTCTATTGCCCCTACCACGGTCTCCCTGAACTGTTTCAGCAATTTAGAAAATTCCTTCATATTCTTTAGCTCACCACTGTCAAGCAGCCCAACTGTTTTATAAATTTCTGACCAAACATTTGACATTTCGATTTTCCTGACGTCAACCTCATCAAAGTCCTCAATGACTTTTCCATTTTCATCGTACACAATAGGTCTGTACGATTTTTTGGTCCATCGAGTGAGAATATAAGTTCAGGTATCTGGTATACCTTCCTACCTTTTCACACCCAAATTACATGCCTACAAACGAAACCCCTCCTCTCAAACAACTTACAATCACATTTGGCTTCGTTATTTTCTGTATTATATTCGACCAGGAATCTCCTATTTTTCAACCCATCATCCACCATATATGATTCAACCTCATCTTTGCCTGTCAAATTCCATTTCCCATACTAGAAATAAAGTGTTTCACCTCCTTCTGAAATTCAGTAAAAATAGCATGGGTGTAAATGAGAGATGCATGCTCCTCCAATCTCAATTGGCTGATTTTTTCCACCATACTATGCTCATTTTCAGCATCTAATTTCTTTTGATTGTACCTTTGTTGTTCAATTGTAGAATTGAACCTCATCCAAAATACCACTAGTGTTCCAAAATGGTTTTCAAATCTCTTGAAATAGCTTTTTTCGCTTTCGGACCTCTGTGTGGTCCTCAGCAAACAACCAAGCGGCAAGTCCCGAAAGTAGGCAGGTATCCACTTGTCTCTCATTGAAAACATGGCCGACATCCAACTGTTCTGTTCAAGGGCATGATCAGAAATAAAACTTCTCCAGTTTTCCTCAAATTCATTGGGCTCTAGAACAATGTCCCAAACAACTGCATTTATCTTGGTCAGAAAATCAATCTCACTGCACAGTGTCTTCCCTGCTTTTTCAGCCATCTTTTGCATTATGTGCCACATGCAATATTTTTGCCTAGCACTCTTAAATACAAGGGGAAATGCTTTTTTGATGCAAGGGCACTGATCAGTGATGATACATTGAGGTTCCTTCCCCTCCATTGCATCCAAAAACTTGGTGAAAATCCATTTGAACGATATGTCATCCTCATGTTCCAGTAAACTAGCTCCAAAAGTTATTGATTTTTTGTGGTTGTCTACCCCCGTGAAGGGAGTGAACACCATAAAGTACTTGTTGGTCGCGTATGTTGGGTCAAAGTCTGACAACCCTCGCGAATGCGGAAATATAAAACAACCAAGCATGTGAATGATATTGCGGAAATAGGTAGTTTTAAAAACTTTTATACATGCAAGTTAAATAAAACGAGGAGTGTCAAAATATTACAAGCTAAGTACGGAAATACAACAAAGAGACGGGGTCTCTTAAAATGTTAGCAAAGAACAAGTGTTTAGCAAAACTAGCTAAAATTGTCTAGAGGTGAAACTTCCAGGGACAACGCCCGCTAGCTCACACCCGAACCCCAAAATAGCATAAGCAAAAAGCCATCCATGCAAGCAACCTGTTCATTCATGAAAAACATGAACGCCACAATCAGTGGGGAGTAACTCCGGGTTCTCCCAGCCATATCACATTAAACGTACATAGAAGGAAATACAAAAGTAGAATCATGCATATATGGATATACATGTGAGATACGATAAGTATAGATAGGCAATTCTATAGATAATGATAAAATCATGTGGAAATCAAATCCGTAACCATCATGTTATTCAAAGACTGGGGGAAGACACTCTTAGGCAATCGAATACGCTCACTAGGGCTTGCATCTCACCGTTAGCGGTATAAGATTGATAAGATTGAGACTCGACAGACAAACCAGTCAAGTCATGCGATGATCACATAATATCCAACAGATTATCATCCATTCACGAA
>JAIUZE010013114.1:46081-63887 GCA_022085475.1 Heliosperma pusillum
AAATGATATCGAGTAACCCTTCACCGTTACCTTTACGCGTCTTTAATCGATTCTAAACCTTCCTAGTCTCCACCTACATACAATTAGATAATAAAAGATGAATATAATTCACCTTTGAGAAAGACGGATAAATTGAAAAGCGAGAAAGACGGTAATTTTATTACCAATACGAATAGAGGAAGCTAAGAGGGGAAGAATAAGACGAACTTACGTGAATTTAAGCGAGAAACGAATGCGGTACGATGATTCTAAGAATGGATCAAAGAGGGAGGCAAGGTTTTTGGTTTGCTTAAGGATGAAGAAATGTGTTTGGTTTGTGTTGAAATGAATTAGGTTAAGGTTAGGAGGGAGTATAAGTAAAGGGTGAGTCGGAAAAGTCAACGAAAGTAAAAGACGGCTCAAAAGTCAAGAAAAGTCAAAGACGACTTAAAAGTCAAGAAAAGTCAAAGACGACTCAAAATTCAAGAAAAGTCAAAGACGACTCAAAAGTCAAGAAAAGTCAAAGACGACTTAAAAGTCAAGAAAAGTCAAAGACGACTCAAAAGTCAAGAAAAGTCAAACGCGCCTTAAGACGGGATTCTCATGGAATCTCGCAGAAATTCCAAATACGAACTCGGAAATTCTAAATTCGACTCGAAACTTTAAATTCTAAATTAAAACTTAAATTTGCTGAAAAGGTTTCGTAAAATATTTCTACTAGAAAAATAGGGTACATTTCCGGGTGTTACACAAAGGATATTGTGTCACCATACAATCAGTAGTTGTTTCGAGCTTCTTTGTCTGCCCAAAAAACCTTCGTTAAACACTTGGTTTCATCCACATCATGGGCAAAGTAGAAGCCCTTTGTTTCAGCAAGGTGCTTGAAGTTATCAATGAACATGGTAGCGTCATTACTTACGATGTAACACTTTACATCCTTCTTGAAATTCTTAAAGTCTGTCAAAGACGCTCCGATGTTTTGATAACCATTTGAATTCTCCTTTACCATTCTATAAGTTGATGTTGCTCCTATGTTCAGCTTCGAATGATCAATAATCAATTTTTTATGGTAGGCATTGAGTTCCCTCGACATCTTTTGGAATTCTCTATTTCTAATTGAGTAAAGCGCATGGTTGTGAACCTCTACAAATTGGCCGAAAATATGTGTAGGTTTCTTTCCTGGCTTGTCAGGTGGAGGTGGAATGGTTCTCAATCTCATCTTGGCAGGACAGTGACACCTTAACAATTTGTGCTTCTTTGGCTGTCTAGTCTTTGGCTTTTTTTGTTCTGTCGTACACGAACTACCAACTTCATAATTTGCTGATTGGAGACGGAGTCTCCTTTTCATATCCCTTTCTCCTTGCTTGTTTCACATTATTAGTTTTAGGAGAACACCGCCCTTTGCGGTCCCATTTGTGTGTTTTCTCACATCAAAGCCACACGCCAAGGAATATATTTTATAGAACTCCAGCCCCTTGACCACTGTTAAAAAGGTCATGCCAAGATTAGGCGTAAACTCCGCTTCAACAGTTCGTATCCATCGTTCACTACCTCCTGGTGTGTTACTGTAATGAAGCGAAGGAATAAACTCATCTTCCCCTTGTGTACAAGTTGTGGTGGAAGACATATTGCCATTTGATGATTCACCAGATGTTGGAATTGTATTTTCCGCAACAGAGATAGTAGAAATATCCGGAACAGATATAGTAGAGATATCTGCCACAGTAACATAACAATAACATAACAATAACATCACAATAATATCACAATAACATAACAATAACATTACAGTAACATCACAGTAACAACATAACAATAACATAACAATAACATCACAATAACATCACAATAACATAACAATAACATTAGTATAAAAACATAACAATAACAACTAACAATAACATAACAATAACAATAGCATAGCAATAAGAACATAACAATAACAACATACTAATAAGAACATAACAATAACATAACAATACGATGATTCATGTATGACGAGATCGATAGAAATTACATAGTAACTAACGTAACAATAACCTTAACGTGATTCACACATAGCAATAATACAACAATAACAATAAGAGGATTCATGTATCACATAACAATAACAGTAACACTAGCATAACAATTACTTGTCCTTTTTTTTTCTTAATAACAGTAAGAACAACAACAACAATAACTTGACCTCTTTTTTTTTCTTAATAACAGTAAGAACAACAAATACTTAACCTCTTTTCTGGTTAATAACAATGCAATAACAATAATTAATTTTCATTCGATAGATTATTACCTGTATCCATAGAAACTATCGAGTTGTTTACTTCGTTTTGCATGCTGTAATTCTGGATTTTTTTTTGCTGAAAGAGAGTTTTAGAGAGAGAGTTTGATTATCGAAGATGAAGATGATTCACTACTAAATGAACACGGGTTTGTGACGGAAGTTCCTGTCACAAATGAGGCCAAACCGTCTAAAAAAGCGCTTTTGTGACGGAATTTCCGTCACAAAAATCTATCACTCTAAATCGTCACAAAAAGAGGAATTGTGACGGAATTTCCGTCACAAAAAATATTTGTGACGACAATTCCGTCACAAGACTAAAGTCCAGGTCAAGGTCTTGGTCAACGAAAGTCAATTTTTGTGACGGAATATCCGTCACATATATTGACTTTTGTGACGGAAATTCCGTCACATATATTGACTTTCGTTGACCAACAAAGTTTCCTAGTCAACAAAAGTCAATATTTGTGACGGAAATTCCGTCACAAATATTGACTTTTGTTGACCAGAAAAGTCTGTTGGTCAACGAAAGTCAATATATGTGACGGAATTTCCGTCACAAATATTGACTTTTGTTGACCAGAAGTCAATATTTGTGACAAAATTTCCGTCACAAATTAACCCATTAGCTGCACGAAACAGCTGGTTTCTGCCAGCCACAATGCAAAATATGCATTGTTTTACATCGACTTATCCTGCAATAAATCAATTTCATTGTCAACCGCACGGTGGGAATCTAAAAAAAAAACACGTATCAACACCAAAAATCACAACCAAATCCTCATTTACATAAACTTAATGGTTCATACAAACAACCTAACTATTTCAAGTTTACACGATACATTTAAGCGAAAGGTTTATGATTCATACAAACAACCTAGCTATTCCTTAGCTATTCCTAAGCTAATGGCTCTACCTCACCATTAAATCCGTGACCGTCATCCGTGAAGTCATCCCTAAGATGTGGTTGAGGGATTCCCGAACACGTGTTGTTGCCCCCTGAAAAATTAAACCTCTCTCTCATGAACGCCTCCATGCGTTCTTGTCTCTCTTGAGTGGCTTGCATATTCATTTGCATTTGACTCATTTTCTCTTTCAATTGCGAATTCTCCTGTGAGAACTTAGCAATAATTGACGGTGAGTAAGATGAACCAGAAGGGTGATGCCTATCTCTAGTAGGCTCGAACAACTGCGAAGCCGCCGATCCCAACCCGAAGAACCTCGATCTATCGTTGTAACCCCCAACTACATCGTTGTACACTTCAAACGGGTCATGTGGGGCTTCGGTAGGTGTTGGCTGTTGGAGCTAGTGTCCTCCACAGTTAGTGTGATAACGTGTATAAATCTCTTACAAGTTCACAGGGTATACTTATTATTCTTATCAGTTGATTAACGTTTATCAATAACGGTTGGCTTGCTAGACGTTTGACGTTATTGTCATTTTAATGGCGGTGATCAACTGGTCCCTAAAAGTCACACCTAAAGGATGTGTTTGAGAGATATGATTATATGAAAAATATAATCATATTGATGCCTTATATGACTTAAAGGTTAGTCGATGTATATGACTAAAAGGTTAGTCAATGTAATGATGATACGATTATTTAATACGATTAAATAATATTAGCTGAGACGAATTAAATGTCAATTCGTAATTGAATATAAACTGTTATATCTAATTGATGTATATAATGTAATTATTTAATACGATTAAATATTGTAAGCTTAAACGAATCAAATGTTAATTCGTAATTAAATATAAACTGTTATATTTAATTAGCAAATTATAAATATACGATATTTATAGTTGATGTATATATTATACGATATTGTCATAATAAATAATGTCAGACCGGTATTAATAAATCGACTACAAGATGTTGTATGGACTTATTAATATGTGACAACATAAATGACAATAATAATATATATATATATATATATTTTATACATTAAAATAAAAAAGCTAATAACCTAAAAACAAGTAGAGGAAAAAGAGGGAAGACTCCTCCCTCTACTACACTACCTATTTGGACGGTCAAAGAAGAAAAAAAGAGTTGGATATAAACTCATTCTCTACACTTCTCATCATCACAATTACTTTCACAAAAATATTAGCAGTAATATTGGCATTCATTCTAGCACAAGAAAAGGCATTTCTCATAGCATCTTGGGTGCAACGATTAGGAGAATATCGATTTCGATATTTGTTCTTAGGCCATATTGCTAGGACCAAAGGTTGATTCTAATCTTTATGCTTTTCTTTTATGACTCGTATTTCATATATTATAATTTCGTTATAATCCTTAAATTTCATGAGAAATATACCGATATTTCCCACAAGTGATATCAGAGCCAAGGCTACGAAATTATTTTATATGATTTTTCATGAATGATAAAAAAAAAAAAAATTGTTTTGGCCCAATTTTTTTTTGCTGTGTATTTTTTTTTTTTTTTTATTCTTGTTTTAATTTTGATTTATTGATATAGTTGTTTTAAATTATTAAGATGACAATATGATAAATTTGTAGATGTTTTAATTTAATAAGGATTAAATTAAAATGTAAATGGAAATTGTTTTGAATGTTTATGAACATTTGTTTTGCTATATATTTTCGGCTTAACATGATGTTAAATTGTTGTTTTGCATCATGATTCATTAATGTTAATGATGTTCAAATCAATTGTGATTAGTCAAATATTAAGATAATCGATTTAATCATGATTTAGATATTCATTTTAAAATGTTAAATTGAATCATCTAGTTTGTATCAATGTTTAATAATGATTAAATGTTCATAATTGTACCGATCTTGTTATTTTAGCAACATCAAATTAAAGTAGGTATTAAAAAAAAAAAACAGGCCGTAGCTGTTTAAAAAAAAAAAAAAAAAAATTTCGGATTTTTGTTTTTTTATTATTGGCCGATTTTTTTTTATTTATGCATTATATTGATAATGTATGATTGTTGTTGTGAAATAGTTCACAATTATTGGATACCCAATTATTTTAAAATGGTTTAAAATAATGTTGGATTAATTCATATTATACGATAATATGAATTAAAATTAGATTATGTTTGATTGGAATTATTGTGAGTAATTAAGGAATTGTCACATAATTTTGATTATTTTAAAATAGGTGGTTTGGATAAATTACTCTACATAATTAAGGAATTATGTCTTGAATGACTAATTTATTGTTGATGCATTTTATTTTGTTGAATGATTTGTTGAATGGTTTATCTACATATTTTTGCAATTGGTTGTAATTTGTATTACCTAGTGTGGCCTTAGTTGATTATGTTTTCGTAATGATGGAAACATGATCTTGATGTAATTTTGAGATCTTGAATCTCCTTTTGTTTTCTTTGAAATTATGTTTTTAAATTAGAATATAAATAGGTTTATATTTTGTAATTTGTTAAATGTAATTTGAGAAGACTAAAGATGGAGATCGGATTGCTCATTCCCGCTACATGGACCAAGATGGAACATCAAGACAAGCTTTTAGGGTCCAATTATGGATGGATCCAAAGTAGTATTTTGTTCATTTTTGTAGATAGGCCACACTAGGACTTTGTTATTTTTTCGTATTTTTCGTTCTTGTTGCATTTCTTTACATGATAGTTAGTGCATCATATTCCGCCTAAACCAAACCACCTACTACTAAAATGCATGAAAATTAACTCATATAGTTTGGATGTTAGTTATCATGGACATAAAGATGTCACACGAATTTTAAGCCATCATCTTAGTATATTCATTCTCGCATGCTAGATATTCGTTCACTTAAAATGAATTAAAATAAAGTTGATGGGATCTTCCTCTAAAACTTAAAATTGAGACTAGTCTTTATAGGCCAAACTACTATGAATCCCTTCTTCTTCGGTAGGCATATAAGACCTTACTCTCCATATGACCCCTTCTACGTTGGGTAAGTAGTATGTGTTGACTTATTTTACCTCAACATTATAATACGAAGAGTTTCTCGTGATTATGATGGACTAAAGATAAAATTTTATCGACCAAGAATTCTAAAGGTAGAATTAGCCAAGAGGTTGGCTTATCAATTTACAGATAATTGAGTCTTGGGATCATTTATATAATTCTTGAGGGAGGTCAATTGTATAAATTCTTGAGTCTTCGCATTAAACAAGTTTTGCACTCGACTTAATTCATATCGATGAGTATGCTTATTATTATATTTTTCTTCTTTTTCGCAGTGTAGAATTTGTCTTATATTGATAATACTGCTATAACAAATGGCTGGCCATAATGATGTCCCTATGCCAAGTGCCACACTCGCACGCGAGTCCTGGTTTAAAACTTTCATGGACCACATGAATCAGTCCACGCGACTGAAGAATGACGGGTCCAACTTTGCGGACTGGGAGGCGGCATTACGGAATGCAGCCATTGCTGACGGCAAGCTCCAGTACTTGACTGAGCCAATACCGCCAAACCCAGGCCCCAATGCGAGAGCTAACGAGTCACTTGCTTATAGTGACTTCGTTATGGAAGCGGGTGCGATAAAGAACATACTCATCTTTGCAATGGAACCCAATTTGCAAAGACGCTTCATTGCCCAAGGTGCAAATAAGATTTTCACCACGCTCACTAATGAATTCTCAAAAGCACCGAGAATCGTTACTTATGAGCATACATGTCGCTTCTTTGAGGCGAAACTCAAGAAGGGCCAACCGGTTAGCCCACACATTCTTGATATGATTGAGAATGTCGAGAAACTGGAGGCACTTGATTGTAAAATCGGTGAGAGCATAGTCATTGACCGTATGCTTCATTCACTTCATGATGGTTTTGCCCTTTTCATGGCAAATTACTACATGAATGACATGAGGAAAAGTCCTCATGAGCTACACTCACTTCTCGTACAGACCGAGAAGGATCTGAAATTGAGTGGGAGCATGAAGCAAGATGTTCTCATGATTTCCAACAAGTAGAAAGGTAAGGGCAAGGCTCACGGCGACCTAACTATAGGGAAGCCAAAGTTTAAGAAGTCAGGAAAGGGTAAGAGTGGGCCTGGTGAGACTAGTAGCTCACAAGGCAAGGCAAAGAGCAAGGACAGTGACATTGAGTGCCACCATTGCCACAAGACTGGGCATTGGAAAAGGAACTGTCCCGTGTACCCTGAGGGCATAAAAGCAGGCCGTGTCACTCCTGTTGGTATGTCATCATATATTCATATGATTAAGATCAACCATGCAAGTTTCGGAACTTGGGTACTTGATACTGGTTGTGGTTCTCATCTGTGTAATCATTTGCAGGGCGTAAAAAACATCACACCTCTCGAAAAGGGTGATGTGGACCTGCGAGTCGGGAATGGAGCAAGAGTTGCTGCAGTCTCAATAGGAACATATGTAATCCAACTTCCGAGTGGATTTGAGTTTTATTTATATGACTGTTACTATGTACCCAGTTTATCTAAGAACATTATTTCCTTTTCCGTACTTGATAAAGACGGTTTTTCATTTTCAATAAAAGACAATAGCTGTATTTTCTCTTTGAATGAAATGGTTTATGGCAAAGCAGTTTCCATGAATGGCATTTATATCTTAGATCAAACCACAGACATATTACATGTGAATAATAAGAAATTAAAGGTTGGTGACAAAGATCAAACTTATCTATGGCACTGTCGTATGGGACATATAAATGAAAAACGTGTAAAGAAGCTCATTGAGAATGAGACTATCTCCCCATTTGATTACGAATCATTTGGCACGTGTGAATCATGTCTTATCGGCAAAATGACTCGAGTTTCCTTCAAAGGTGTTGGAATGCATGCTAATGACCTATTAGGACTCATACATACTGATGTATGTGGACCTATGTCAATCAACGCAAGAGACGGCTATAGATATTTTATCACTTTCACGGATGATTTGAGTAGATACGGATATGTCTACTTAATGAAGCATAAAAGTGAGTCCTTTGAAAAGTTCAAGGAATTCCAGAATAAGGTTGAGAACCAACTGGAAAGAAAGGTTAAAGCACTTCGATCAGATCGTGGTGGCGAATATCTTTCAAATGAGTTTGATCAACACCTTAAAGACTGTGCCATAGTATTACAGTTAACTCCACCTGGAACACCTAAATTAAATGGTGTGTCCGAACGGCAAATCGAACATTACTTGATATGGTTCGATCCATGTTGTGTCACACGGTAGTACCTGATTCACTATGGGGTTTTGCTCTTTTGTCAGCTGCTCTTATACTTAACCGAAGTCCGTCTAAAGCTGTAGACAAGACTCCATATGAGATATGGAAGGGAATGGTCCCTAACTTGTCCTTTATTCGTGTTTGGGGCTGTTAGGCTTATGTCAAGTGGAGACACGAGGATAAGTTCGGCCCGCGATCGGTCAAGACATACTTTATTGGTTATCCAAAAGGAATGTTTGGTCATTACTTCTATTCGCATACCGA
Organism: Heliosperma pusillum; assembly: GCA_022085475.1. Taxonomy (NCBI): domain Eukaryota; kingdom Viridiplantae; phylum Streptophyta; class Magnoliopsida; order Caryophyllales; family Caryophyllaceae; genus Heliosperma; species Heliosperma pusillum. Next base: position 54,788 of record JAIUZE010013114.1, read on the forward strand.
ACATCGAGTTTTTGTTGCGGCTAGTGCGAAGTTCTTAGAGAAAGAGTTTCTCGAGAACAAGTCAAGTAATAGAACCTTCGATCTATCGGAGATTCAAGAACCAACAACCGAGCAACCGATAGAGGATGATGTTCCTTCAACTTCTGCTACGGTTAATATACCTTAGGAACCTAGGAGGTCAGGTAGAGTCTCCATTCCTCCAGACAGATACATTGGTATGGTCGAGGAGAATGATAGAGATGACATTTTACTCCTAGAGAGTAACGAACCCGCTACCTATAAAGGTACCATGACCTGTTCCGACTCTAAGCTATGGCTTGAAGCCATGCAATCCGAGATGGACTCCATGTATGAGAATGAAGTATGGGATCTTGTTGAATTGCCTGATAAGGAACGACCTCTTCAGTGCAAATGGCTTTATAAGACAAAGCATTCTATAGAAGGACAACCAGACACCTATAAGACACGACTAGTGGCAAAAGGTTTCACTCAAGTGCAAGGATTGCATTATGATGAAATTTTTGCACCCGTAGTTATGCTGCGTTCCATTCGGATAATCTTAGCGATTGCCGCTTATCATGACTATGAAATTTGGCAGATGGATGTGAAAACCGCCTTCTTAAATGGTTATTTGGAGGAGGAATTGTACATGGTACAGCCCGAAGGTTTCATTGATCCTAAAAATCCTAAGAAAGTGTGCAGGCTTAAGCGTTCCATTTATGGACTTAAGCAAGCTTCTCGGAGTTGGAATCATCGTTTCGACCAGGTGATAAAAGAGAATGGTTTCACTCGATCGGTCATGGAACCATGCTTGTATGTCAAGTCGAGTGGGAGTAAGATTGTCTTCTTGATATTGTATGTCGATGACATAATCTTGATTGGGAATGACATTTATCTCTTATCTTCGGTAAAAGTATGGTTAAAGAACCATTTCCAGATGAAAGATCTGGGTGAGGCACAACGCATATTCGGGATCCGTATCTATAGAGATAGATCACGACGGATGTTATCACTCAGTCAGGAATCTTATATAGATAAGATTCTTGAAAGGTTCAGCATGACCAACTCCAAGAAGGGGTACCTTCCAATGATTTCTGCGATGCATTTGAGTAAAACTCAGGCACCCAAGACATCGGAAGAGGTCGAGCGCATGAGTCGTGTTCCTTATGCATAAGCCATAGGATCGATCATGTATGTTATGATATGCACACGTCCAGACGTGGCATATGCATTGAGTATGACGAGTCGGTACCAAGGCAATCCAGGTGAAACACACTGGATGGCTGTTAAAAATATCCTTAAGTACTTACGAAGGACTAAGGATTGGGTATTGACTTATGGAGGAGATACTAAGCTATGCGCAATCGGTTACGCAGATGCTAGCTTCCAAACGGATCGAGATGACTCGAAATCTCAGTCTGGATTCGTCTTTACTCTTAATGGCGCTGCGGTCAGTTGGAAAAGTTCCAAACAAAGTGTTATAGCAGATTCTACAACTGAGTCCGAGTACTATGCCGCTTCGGAAGCTGCAAAGGAAGCTCTATGGATGCGTCAGTTTTTACAAGGACTGTGGGAAATAACAGTTTACATCCCCTTAAAATTTAGGATTATAACAAAATTATATAATATGAATGCAAGTCATAAATATGAAAACGATATAAAATAAAGAGAAAACGAATTAAACCTTCGGTCCTTAGCAAATTAGGCCTAAGAACAGATATCAAAATAGATATCCTCCTAATCGTAACACCCAAGACTGATTGAGATATGCCCTTGTAATTGCTAGAAAAGAATTAAAAGTTACAGTTAACTTTTATTATTTTTTTGGTTTTTGTGTGATGGAGGCACAAGTGAGAGAGAGTAGAAAATTAGGTTAGAAAATTTCTCTTCTTCCCCTTTGCTTTTGACGGCACTAGTAGTTTATAATGAGGAGATTTAGTCTCCTCAAATAACTACCCATTGACTGGAAAAACCCGAGTGTATCTGGACACCTTTTTTTCAGTCATTTTAGCTTCTAATATAATGTAATACATTATAATCCTCATTAGTCAAAGACCGACATTATAATACATCATTAATTATAAATATCCGTATATTTATAATTTTCCAATTAATTATAACGTTTTATATTTAATTAGCTTACATTATATACAACAATTAAATATAACATTTTATATTCAATTTACGAATTACAGTTAATTCGTCTCAGCTAAATTTATTTAATCATTATTAAATCATTATATCATCATCACATTGACTAACCTTTTAGTCAAAAACACCGACTAACCTTTTAGTCATTTAATAAGGCATCAATATGATTATTTTCTCAAATAATCACATCTCTCCATCACATCCTTTAGGTGTGACTTTTAGGGATCAGTTGATCACCGCCATCTGTATGACGATAACGTCAAACTTATCTAGCAAGCCAACCGTTATCGATAAACGTTAATCAACTGATTACAATACAAAGTATACCCTATGAATCTACAGAGATTTATTTTATGTTATTGCACTAACTGTGGAGGACACTAGCTCCAACAAGGACTAACCGTAGTTCCTAGTTCGCATGACCCAATCACCATCTATTGTGATAATAGAGGTGCCATCTTCCAAGCTAAGGAGCCTAAGTCTAGCAACAAGTCTAGACATGTACTTCGGAAGGCTCACATGATCCGAGATTACGTGGAGCAAAAGGAGATAGTGATTGACAAGATTGCTTCGGATGACAACATCGCGGACCCTCTCACTAAACCGTTAAAATATGATAAGCATGAAGGGCATTATTTCCATGGGAATTAAACGTGTTCCTGAGTTGTAGTAGCTGTTTATATGGATTAGATAAATGTATCTTTTTCATATACTATTCATAACATCATCGTATTGTTTCATATTTTGTTTTTCATGTGGATTGTACGACAACATTGAACGCCACAAAGTGAACTGAATTACATTATATTTGTTTTGGTCCGTAATCGCCCACATGAGCTGATAACTCTGGCAATTATATTGTGAAGTTGATTGATGGTGGGTTCAACGAGCCATAAGTCAAACAGTTGACTGATCGATCACAGATACGAGTTATAAAGATACCTCGTAGGACATCGTGACAACGTTATGGAGTCCTAAATGTGTAAGAACATTCGGTGCCAGGTCGTGGATTGGAGGTCCATAGTGTTCCTAGAGTCGATTCTTTTGACTATCGACTGTCTCTTGAGATTAAGGCAGTTTTTGGGTGACTTTGGTTTCTTTCTCATGGTCGACCGTAACAGGAGGCTAAGCAGATTTTTACTGGGTCATTTCATACTGTGCTTGTATCTGCAGGATTCGAGTTGAAGAAAATATCCAACCTTTATCAGGTTTTGTTATTTCTCAGGGCCACTCGAGGAGTTGTAACTGAAATGCAGGGCCATGCTCGAATAATGATTCGTTTATCAGTTAGGTTACTCTCTAGTCGGGAAAACCACTCTTGATATTGATCACTTGTAAAATACGACCTTTGTGAATACAGACTTTGCAAATTGTTTTACATTGAGTGGGAGAAAGTTTGGATATGAGAATCGGTTATCGCACATACACTTGTAAGGACAAGTGGGAGATTGTTGGAGCTAGTGTCCTCCACAGTTAGTGTGATAACGTGTATAGATCTCTTACAGGTTCACATGGTATACTTAGTATTCTTATCAGTTGATTAACGTTTATCAATAACGGTTGGCTTGCTAGAAGTTTGACGTTATTGTCATTTTAATGGCGGTGATCAACTGGTCCCTAAAAGTCACACCTAAAGGATGTGTTTGAGAGATATGATTATATTGGCCGGTCAAAGAAGGAAAAAAAGAGTTGGATATAAACTCATTCTCTACACTTCTCATCATCACAATTACTTTCACAAAAATATTAGCAGTAATAGTGGCATTCATTCTAGCACAAGAAAAGGCATTTCTCATAGCATCTTGGGTGAAACGATTAGGAGAATATCGATCTCGATATTTGTTCTTAGGCCATATTGCTAGGACCATAGGTTGATTCTAATCTTTATGCTTTTCGTTTATGACTCGTATTTCATATATTATAATTTCGTTATAATCCTTAAATTTCATGAGAAATATACCGATATTTCCCACATTAACTGACTCATCCTTTGTTGGTACGCCTCCTGAAAATCAACAAAAACAAAAAATAATTACGACTTATATAAAATAAATAATACCAATCTAAGGAAAGAAGAAAAGTAAAAAGAAAATGCATGCGAAAACTTACGATCGTCTCTGATGCTCGGGGGCTAACCTATTCTCCATCCTTCTTTTTCTTCGACTTCTCCATGAGCTGGTACATGGTGGCATTGCCACCCTAAAAAAAGCGATAAAACATAATAATTAAAATAATTTCGACAATAATTACCGTGCCTCAAACTATAGAAATTAAATAATAATTAAAATACTTACTAATTTCTTAAAAACGATAGCCGAACTCTTCCGGCCAAGAGTGTGACTTCCCAAAGCTTTCCCGTCTACCCTTCCCGACCTTCTGTAACAACTCGGATTTTTAAAACAAAAGAAATAACTTAATAATAAATAATCCATCAGAGTACAAAGATAAATAGGGTCAAGATGGCGGAAACACCTGACCAATCCGGATCGATACTCAAATCCAAAACTAAACTAATACATTATTAATAATCCTTAACTTAAATAAATTCCTAAATAAATTATTCTTCTTGCCACAAGTCTCTCCAGCACAACATCCAGACAAGCAGCAACCAATTCAACCTGAGAATGGGGGGTCGACAATCAGTCGGGAGTAACTAGATGCTCTGCCAGTCATTCTTACAACAGGGTGAATTAATAACATTCTATAATAACAGACAATAATCATAAATGACATGTGAAGTAATTTATACAATATGACGTGCAACCAAACTTACTATGACATCATAATTACCAAATGAATGCATCTACACAAACCCCTAGACCATGAACACTAACTCGACCCAAAAGTGACACATGATCCATAGCAGTAAAGTCACCAATTCAATCAACAAGGCATAGCGAATAGAATGAACGCCGTTAGAGCGATTAACGAACTGCCTCTAACCGCTAGAGCGTATAACGAACTGCCTCTAGCTGATGGAGCGTATAACGAACTGCCTCCATCGGTGTGGACCGTATAACGAACTGCATCCACTGTGGGCCGTATAACGAACTGCATCCACGGTACTATGTATAGCGTATAACCACTGCCTATATGTCTAAGACCTGGCCAGACCCTCGATGCATTAAATGTACATGGAACAACACACGGGGACTAGAGCGTATAACGAACTGCCTCTGACCAATCCCGAACATATTCCAAAATAAACAAATCCCCAAAGGGTAGAGTTGGTTCATTCCGATAGTATATAATTGATACTATCTTCATCTATTCAACAAGCCAACAAGCAAATGCACAGTATAACTGACTGTACTAACCAATGCGTGAACAACGTCACGACCCAACACAGGAACAGTATAACTGACTGTCCAACAATGCGTGAACAACATCACGACTAAACTCAAGAACAATATAACCGACTGTCCAACAATATAGGAATAAGAATAACCAATACGATATGCAAACATAGCGTTATAGTCCAACTGACTATAACACTACACATAAACAAGCACAGATGACTAAGGTTATAGTATCTTGACTTATAACATTACACCTCAAAGGTCATGTTATATTTCGAGTTAGTATAACACCAGACACAAAAGCATATAACATCCAATGTTATAATACCGCCAACTATAACCTTCACTTAACCTTAGTGAGGTTATAGTAACTTCAGCTATAACCTTCACTCAGCTTTAGTGAAGTTATAGTAACTTCAGCTATAACCTTCACTCAACTTTAGTGAAGTTATAGTAACTTCAGTTATAACCTTCACTCATCTTTAGTGAAGTTATAGTAACTTCAGCCATAACCTTCACTCAACTTTAGTGAAGTTATAGTAACTTCAGCTATAACCTTCACTCAACTTTAGTGAAGTTATAGTAAGTTCGGCTATAACCTTCACTCAGCTTTAGTGAAGTTATAGTAACTTCAGCCATAACCTTCACTCAACTTCAGCAAAGTTAAAGTACCTTCAGCTATAACTTTCACTCAACTTTAGTGAAGTTATAGCACTTCAAGCTATAACTTTATACGTGTGAGGTTATAGTATCATAAACTATAACTCTCTTTCGTCACGGGTTAGTCCTCTATAACACCATCACCGAGGGGTCGACTCCACGGTACAAACCGCCATGTCACCACCACAAGTCTTGTTATAGTACATCGCACCATAACGTCACTTTCAAAGTTATAATTCAAATAGGTATAATTAGGGTACCTTACATGCAAAGTTATAGTAACTTCAGCTATAACCTTAATGATGTAAACCAAAACCCTAATTTTTCAACATAAGCAAACTCTAGCCTCTCCCACAAGGAGGAGGGCGAAACCCTAGGCCACGGCAACCTCGCGGCCGTGCCACCACCAACGACGCTAGGGTTCGCGATTTGAACCCTACACTACTACAATTCATGGCTTCCAGAACGCCCATTAGAGAACGGTCACACACGGAACCGGTCTATTTTGTACTTTAAATTTAGGCCCGCACATAAAACTTCAATAGAGAACGGTTGTTTGTTCGAACTGTTCTTGTATTATTAACAAAGAGCACGGTTTATTTGACCAACCGTCTTTATATTTCAACGAGACCGGTTAGTGGGTAAAGCCGTTCTTGTCTCAACAACAAAGAGCACATACTCTATTAATGACCGTTCTCTTTCTAATTCATATGAAAGATACTTTCACTTTACCCTTTTTTCTTCATCAAAAACAAAACGTGGCCCTAATACAAAACCTCCATCAGTCCAATTCCCCGCTACGCCCTAATCACCAAATTTCGTTCCCTGCGCGCTTCTCGCCTTAATCACCACCGCGCCTTAATCACCACCGCGCTCTAATCACCACCGCGCCCTAATCACCACCTGGTTTCGTTCCAATCGTTCGTACTCCAGCCACAACCACTCTTTGAATTAATTGAATTTTTCGCACCTGCTTCTTCCGGCCACAACACGCTTCGATCGTTCGCACCTGCTTCCTCCGGGTAATTAATTGAATTTTGCTTTTCCATCATTCTTTGAATTTTTCTTTAGGTGACTGATTGAAATCTGCTTTAGTCCACCGCTTTGTCTTCAATTTCATCTTTGGCTGGTCGCTTTCACCAACGTCTGCTCTAACTAGTTTCTTTGAATTTGGCTGGTCGCTTTAGTTCAACGTCTGCTTCAGTCCTGTGGTTGTTCGGTCAACACCTCACGTTACTTCTGGTTCTTCACGCCTTCGTCGCCGCCGATCGTCTTTGCTGGTGGTAATTCCTTTATGTTCAACATCTTGTTGTTGCTTATACTGGTGTTGTTCTTCAAATTTAATTAATCTCTGTTCACAAATTTAATTTATACTGGTTTTGTTCACCAAATTATTCTAACTGGTTTCTTTGAATTTATTCTTTATTGTTGCTTCTGGTTTTGTTCACAAATTTAATTATTTATGACTCAATGAAAGGTAGTCTATGCTGCTGGTAGTTAGAATTTTATAAATTCCTATTTATCAATCTTGTCTTATTTTGTGCTAATTATACCCTTAAGTGCTCAACTAAAAAACTAGTCTTTTTAATTGAAATGTAGGTCACGATTGAAGTGTTATAGGGTAAGTTTAGGTAAAGGATTCAGTGGGAAAGAACTCCTGAAATTTTGAGACCATTTTTCTTCGTAGTTGGTTTCCTAGACGACTAATTTTTTTTGATAGTTTGATGGTGTTCTAGCTTAGTGTTAGTAGGAAACCAATTATGTAAATAAAGCAAGAAATGAAACAAAAGCAACGCTACTGTTTCATTTATCTTTACTTGTGTACGTAGTTGTAAAAGAGTAGGACTTAGTTGTTGTGAGGTACTTGTTTGCTAAGTGAAGTGTTGGTGGATTATGTTGTAACTTTATCTTACATTGTTTATGTACTGGAGAATTTCCTTGTAATATTTTGTTTTTTATTTATATATGATTACATAGATAAATATGGATCGTACATGGATGATGGATGGGAAAAGAGGTGATCCTCAATACGATGCCGGTTTAGCTGAATTTTATGAGTTTATTAGAAAGAATGTCAAAGACACGTCTAATATGGCATGCCCTTGTGATATGTTGTGACACCCTCAAATTTGCGGAAAGAAAAAAATAATTTAAATACATAACGAAGGGTGTCATAAATAAAAAGGTTCATTACAAAAGAAAATAATATTATACATAGGAATTATACAAGACGGGAGACATATCTCCCGTATAAATACGGAAATAAAAGAGTGTATAATAATATACAATCTAAGAACCGTATATAGGTCCAAGGTAATACTTCGCTCGCTAGCTCGTCAATGTACCCAATGTATGCATTCACCACCTGTTCGACCGCATTAAATATAACCACGGAAGCCACAGTCAGTGGGGAGTAACTCCGAGTCCTCCCAGCCACGAAATGTCGAGTTTAATGAAACATGAATAACATAAAAGCAATGTATATGGAAAATACAAAACTTAAACATATATGATATGCTTTTCATGTTATGAAACAATTAACTACCATATAACCTATCATATGAAAGCTATCATGTGAAACCGATAATAAAATATAACAAGAGGTAGGGAAGCTGTTATGCTAGCTCAGAGGTTACCCTGTAACATGGCCATGATACACTCAAACCCTAATCAACACGTAATCATGTGAATCAGTTAACAACCGGTAATCCAAACTCTATCAACCTTAGCCGGCTTGCATCTCACCTTCTAAGATTCATAGAATCCTACAAACATGAAAGACCAATACTTCTACAACAGGCATAAGTTCTTAGTACCGTCAATAGTCGACTTCTGTAACTCGAGGCTATACCACAAGGTAGGAAAACATCCTAGTCCTAGACTGATCAGACCTAGCGACAACAGCTATTCCATTCCCCTTCTCATGACAAAACAGTACACAAGAATCTCTACTAGGCGACCCCCTAGACAGAGTTGGCTAGTACTTAAGC
>JAIUZE010013115.1:0-25824 GCA_022085475.1 Heliosperma pusillum
GGACGTGGCAGAGGAAGGGGAGGTCACAGAAGAAGGGGGCGTGGCAGGTCATCTGGCCAGTCCTCTCACAGTAATGAGAACGAGGCTCAGACTGCAAAAGAACCAATGAAGTGTTACTATTGTGGTAAGCTTGGGCATAAAGAGGTGAATTGCTGGAAGAAAAAGAAGTATTTGGCTGAGCAGCAGGGTGGTGATAAGGCCAACTTTGCAGAGAATGAGGAAAGATTGTTTCTAACAAGTGAAGGCTCTCAAAATACTCACGGTGAAGTCTGGTATATTGACAGTGGGTGTTCAAACCACATGTCAAGCACCAAGTCAATGTTCAAAGACTTGGATGAGACAAAGAAAAGCTTGGTAAGGCTTGGAGATGACAAGAAATTGTCGGTAGAAGGCATTGGGACAATTGCTATAAGCACTAAACAAGGTAATACAAAATTGTTGCATCATGTTCAGTATGTTCCTCTCCTAGCTTACAATTTGTTGAGTGTGGGACAATTGTTGGAAAATGGTTTCTCTTTACTATTTGATAACAATTCATGTGTAGTGAGGGATAAATCTACAAATGAAATTGTGGCTTCGACAAAAATGGGTAGTAATAAGATGTTTTCTCTTGATTTAGTTCAGACTGTCAGTAGTGCCTTGACAGTAAAAGAGGATGACAAAACTAAGTTATGGCATTTACGCTTTGGTCATTTGAATTTGCAAAGCCTAAAATTGTTGAGGAGCAAATCTATGGTAGAAGGGTTACATAGTTTCGGTGAAATTGGCTTATGTGAAGGGTGTGTGTATGGGAAGCAGTCTAAGGGTTCATTTCCTACTGGAAAAGCTGTGAGGGCAACAGAAAGTTTGGAATTGGTCCATGCCGATCTCTGTGGACCAATGCAAACTGAATCATTTGGTGGTAGTAAATATTTTCTCTTATTTACTGATGATTTCAGTAGGATAAGTTGGGTTTATTTCCTGAAATTAAAGTCAGAATCATTTGAGTATTTCAAGAAATGGAAAGTAATGATTGAAACTCAAAGTGAAAAAATTCTGAAGTGTCTCAGAACTGATAATGGAGGTGAGTTCACATCACAGGAATTTAATAATTTCTGTGAAGATAAGGGGATCAGGAGAGAATTGACTGCTCCATATACTCCGGAGCAAAATGGAGTTGCTGAAAGAAAAAATAGAACAGTGGTGGAAATGGCAAGAAGCATGTTGAAGTCAAAGAATTTACCAAATGAGTTTTGGGGAGAGGCAGTATCAACCGCTGTCTATATTCTGAACATTTCACCTACAAGAGCGGTTGCAGCCAGAATACCATATGAGTTATGGACAGGCAGGAGACCTAATGTAAGTCATCTCAGAGTTTTTGGTTGTTTAGCTTATGCCTTGGTTAATTTAAGAAATAAATTAGATGATAAATCTGAAAAATGCATATTTATTGGTTATGCAACCCAATCTAAGGCATATAGACTATACAATCCTTTAACTGAGAAAGTGATAATTAGTAGAAATGTGGTATTTGCTGAAAATGAAGCTTGGAATTGGGTTAATGGTGCTGTAGATCACAGAATGTTTACATTTGAACATTCAGATGATGTGACTCAGGAAAATGGAGTAATTCAGGAGGATATTACTCCACCAGAAACTCCTCAAAGTAATGTGTCATCTAGTTCAGGTGACAATCAGTCATTTGACACGGATTCAGATGATTCTCCCCCTAGAAAACTAAGATCTCTTGAAGAGATTTATGAGCAGTGTGGGTTCGCTCTTGTTACGGAAGAACCGGGCGATTTCTTTGAAGCTGTAAAGCAAGGTCAGTGGCAAATTGCAATGGAAGATGAAATGAAGTCTATACAGAAGAATAAGACTTGGGAATTGGTTGATGCACCGACTGAGAAGAAACCAATTGGGTTGAAGTGGGTGTTCAGAACAAAATACAATACAGATGGAAGCATTCAGAAACATAAGGCAAGATTGGTGGTCAAAGGTTATGCACAAAAGGAGGGAATTGATTTTGAAGAAACATTCTCACCTGTGGCAAGATTTGAGACGATAAGGGTAATTCTGGCTTTAGCTGCACAATTTAAATTGCCAGTTTATCAATTTGATGTGAAGTCTGCGTTTTTAAACGGTGAATTGCAAGAGGATGTCTATGTAGATCAGCCTTTGGGGTTCGTTAAGAAAGGAGAAGAGCAGAAGGTCTATAAGCTGAAGAAGGCCTTGTATGGACTGAAACAGGCTCCCAGAGCCTGGTACAGTAGGCTGGAGGAGTTCTATGCCAAGAATGGGTTCAAAAGAAGTGAGAATGAGCCTACTTTGTATACAAAGAAGGCTGCTGATACAGGATTTATCATGGTATGTGTCTATGTGGATGATATTATTTACGTCAGTTCATCACAAGAATTATTTATGCAATTCCGAAATTCTATGATGAATGAATTTGAGATGAGTGATTTGGGACTACTAAGATACTTCCTTGGCCTGGAAGTAAGTCAAAGCAAGGATGGAATTTCTGTTTCACAAAAGAAATATGCTCAAGATCTCCTGAAGAAATTCAAGATGGAGAATTGTGAAACAGCAATTACACCGATGAATATAAATGAGAAATTGCAGAAGCAAGATGGCACCGGGCCTGCAGATGAGAGTTTATTCAGAAACATCGTAGGAGGTCTGAATTATCTTACTCACACCAGACCCGACATTGCATTTAGTGTGAGTAAGGTTTCTAGATTTCTACACTGTCCAACCAAGCAACATTTAGGAGCCGCCAAAAGAATACTCAGGTATGTGGCTGGAACTGTGGACAAAGGAATTCATTATGATGTGTCTAGCAATTTTAGTTTGGTTGGATACACAGATAGTGACTGGGCAGGGGATCTGGATGACAGAAAAAGCACATCCGGGTCTGTTTTTTTGCTTGGGTCTGGGGCTGTGACTTGGAGTTCAAAAAAGCAGGACACCGTTGCATTGTCGTCAACCGAGGCAGAATATGTTGCCTCAGGCGCAGCAGGAAGACAAGCGGTGTGGTTACGGAAATTGCTCGCTGATTTGGGAAGTGTGCAGGAGAATACTACAATTCTGTGGTGTGACAACAAGTCTGCGATTTCTATGACAAAGAATCCTGCTTATCACGCCAGGACTAAGCATATTGAAGTTCAACATCACTTCATTAGAGGGCTAGTTAGTACAGGCAAAATCGAGTTGCAATTCTGCGGCACAAATGATCAAAGTGCTGATCTGTTTACTAAGAGTTTGCCACAGGCCAAGCATCAACTGTTTATGGAAAGAATTGGAGTTCGTGACATTTAAATTAAGGGGAGGTGTTAGAATACATAATAATATAACTTAATGTTTAGGAATAAGTCACGTCAGGGACTTAGATGTGGATAATGGACTTAGTGGTTTCTATTCGTCAGCAATCAGTGTTTCCCATTTTAAGACGTAATGCTTCTAGTTAGTAGGCCCTATACTTAAGTTGCTTAGTTGGAGAGGTGAATGCCTCCGAGTTGTGTGCCATTTAAGGCATGTAATCATTAAGAATATAATCAAGCAAAAAATTAAAACAAGTTTCTTCTTCCTCACATTGTGTTTTCGCATAAATAACTCACAAAAAATACAACACGAATGACATATTATCATGGTGAGTTCCCGGCAGAGTAGCTAGAAGTTTTGGAAGTGAGGGAGCGGGCCCTCAATGAAGATCTTACATTAGGTGGAAAAATTCGATGTTTTTTCAGAGAATCAAAATATTATAGACATGAGTCGAAAGATGTAACTTCTAATGAGTGTCCTTTTTGTTCAGAGATGGGTGTAGGGGAGGGAGTAGGGTCAGAACTACTATCACAGTATCACCCTTCAACTGGCAAAGACCGATCAATAATAAAGTCCATCACCTCTAAGCTATAAACAATTCAGTTTTGATCACAAGCCAGATCAGCGGTCTAATAAGTGTGCTCCAATAGTAGATACTTTTTCCTGCTTCATGACGAGGTACACGTTTGTCTGCGACGCCATAAATACGAAAATATTTCTTAGGGTAGTTATTAATGTTTATTTATTTAGATTGTAAGCCTATATAAAGGCTAAATCAGCAAGTTATTAATTCATTAAGTTTAACAAAAACATGTCTGTTTCATCTCAAATTACATTTTCCTTAAAAAGTTTGACATGCTATTAGAGCTTCTTGAGTTGAGAAGTAGATATAATCGTCACCTTCACTCAAATAGCTAGGTTTGATTTTTTTTTAAAAAAGCGGTGAAAAATGTTTCGATGACAGGATTAATCAAAAAAAAAAAGTTGAGAGAAGAAAGAAGTGCTATGTTGGATGATAAATTCTTGTTTCAATTGGATTTAATCCGTCTGAAATAAAGACATGTTAAATGGTACCATTTTATGATATAGCGTAACTTTTTTCTGATAAATTGTTACCCTTAAATTTTTGTTAAAATGTGACAAATTTTTTATAACATTTTACCAAAAATAGTTACACTATGTTAAAAAAACGTGATATTTTTGTCTTAAGAGAGACCTCCTCTAGATAGATTTGGTAGAGGAAATGAAAATAACTCCACTAAGTTTTATTGAGGAGATGTGCTTCACATGTTAATTGTGAGAGGTGCACCATGAAGTGGTCTACAGAAGGGCTCCATTGATCATCGGATTTTGGGGACAAGTGCTCCAAATGAAAGTTGGTGATAATGTGCATCAACAAGTTCGTGACGAGATTACAAAGCGAAGATAAATACTTCACAAAAGGAGATGGAAAGAGATACTCTATCAAATGAAGGGTGACGGATTGAGCATAAACAAAATGGTGATTATGAGAATTACGTCATGAAAAATCAAATAGAGAAATGCTCGATCTCTTAAGAGAGTTTGACGGACAAAGAAGCCTTTACATCATTTTGTTATGATGTTAAAGACTACCTAGCTTATTGTTCCATAAAACAAATCATGGAAAAAGAAGTTGATCACTCGATTAAGTGCTACATCCAAATTTTGTTTTACGTAAAACATGCAAACATGCATTTTAGAGGTGTATTTACTTTTATCATTTGTTATGTACAAGCTTAAGGTGTTGAAAAGGCATGGGAGTTGGAGGAACACTATAATGACTTCGTTTTCGCATGAGTGTGGTGGCTAAACAAGATTGATGCAACACATCGAGTGCTATAATTGAGTCCTACAAATTTTGGATTATCAAACGTTGAGGAAATATGTCCCATGGTATTACCTTGGCAATCGTGAAAGTACTATAAGGCTTGCATCTCACCACTAGCAATCATATGATCGAAGAGGTTAGAAACGGGAAAAGATAATACTATGGGACAATCAACCAATGTGACTCAGCAAACAAACCATCCAAACCAATCTTATGGACACTTGGTGGCTTAAATCTCACCCTTAATGTCGTTATTATGGTAGACTCGAAGGGTAATACGAATCACAACTTCTAAACAATCAAATCATACTCTTGCGGTAAATGAAATGAACTAGCATCAGTCTTTTGCAAGCCAAGACGAACAAGTCTACGGGATAAACCTTTCTCGAGATCGCATGCGATAAACAATTCGCATATTCAAAACTCTAATCCTCCCAGTAGGACGACGATCATATAATACTTTCCTAATATAAACCTGGTCAGAATCTTAGTATGAACATTTCTCGATTCGACATGCGATATACGTTTCGCATCCAAGACTCGGTCGACAAAATGGAAGCCGAGTACCTCAAACTTGGCAGAACGGCACAAAAGAGGCGGAAAGAGCTTAAGCACCTTAATCTGGCTTGTCGGCACGGAAGAGGGGGTCAAGATAAACTAAGCAAGTACGCTACATGCAATGAACCAAGCTCGCACGAATACAACACTTGAGGGGCAGGTCGATCAACGTTATGTGTTCACCTCCAAACAACGTCGTCATATTCACACTACCGTATGCAACAAGCACATGAGAATGTACCCTCATCACTTTCACCTTATAACCAACAAATATAACGGTACAAACGGGGAGTGAGATTTAAAATCCATCCAACAATCACGATTCAACACTACTACTCGAAATACTAAACATACATGCCTGGGACAATCTAAAATTAACATCAAACGGGTGAATATGGCATAATATAGATCTAAAAATGAAAAAAAAAAAAGAGTCAATACATGATACATAAGCATTAAACCAATTTTAAAAAGCACAATCGATAAGAAACATATATTTCATCCCAAAACAACAAGTATGGAAACCGTCTAAAACAAGGGTGAACTTTAAACGGTCATAAGTCGAGTTTTAGAAATAAGAATTCATTAATTTTAAGTGTAAGTGATAGGTTATCATCTTATGGCTCCAACGATAGGTCACATGCCCAAAATAAGTAAGAAACGAGAGAGATATGACCATTTTATGGCAGTTGGTCAGTGTTGAGAACTTTCAGCATTCGACTTGATCGAGTGAAAGAGGTCACTCGGTCAAGTGGGACTCTACTCGGTCGAGTAGACACCTACTCGGTCGAGTAATATTGGTTAGATATATTTTTTATTATGTCACTTGATCGAGTAACCATGGTACTCGGTCGAGTATGCCATACTCGGTCGAATATTATAAGTACTCGGTCAAGTAGCCTCAATTATGGGTCGAGTAAACTTGTCCAACCGGTCGTTTTTGGGCCTTACTCGGTTGAATAGTTCTTATTTGGTCGATTAAGTACACAAACAACAATTGTTATGCACAAAATAACATGATACATAAATCAAAGACCATTTTACCCCCGAATTCGTCTTAAACAAGCAACAACAAAATCATCATGTAAATCACAACCTAACCAAAATTAATATCAAGGGTGGTAAGCATACTTGTATTGATGATTATTAACATCTAGTGATAAACATAAACATGGATTTTAACTCCAAATTGATAGCTTAACAAACATAATACCAACATCCCACAAATAACAACATATGAACCAGAAACAACTTATTCAACATCCAACAATCATAATGTCCAGACAAGAACACCTGAAGACTCGATCTTTAACATGATAAACAAAAAATCTAAAACAACTAACTACTCAAACAAAGTAATATCGAGTAACCCGTCTACATTACCTTTAGCACTACAAAGCACCGCCTTTAAGCTAAGAATTCACCCCAAGAAAACCAAGAACTAAAATCGAAAAATAATATGACAAAAGATAAGAAAGACATAAACTTTGTAAGATGAGATTTTTGAAGTATTAATAAAGGTTATAAATTTCTAAACTAGAAAGAAAAATAGGACAAGAGGGAAACATTGGCATAAGAATCATCAAATTTGGACAGGGAACGAAGGAATTATAATCATCTTAAGATGAGATCTAAAATATGAGTTTTTATAAAAGTTGGAGAAACTTGAGATTTTATTGTATGAAAAGAAAGAGAAAGATGAAACGAGAAGAATGATGAAAAGTCTGAGTGATTTGGTTAAGAAATGAGGGAATTGTAGAAATTTTAAGAGTTTTAAGATTTGTTCTTTAAAGGAAGTTTTAGTGAGATAGAAAATCTAAAATTTTGAAGAAAGGGGATCAAATGAGGTTTCATCATAAAAGGTTAACCTAAAAACTTGCCCCATTAAGACTAGACTTGAACCATAACTGATATGGTTCGGGTTTAACTCAAATTCAGCGTAGAATACAATTCCGGACTCCAAATGGACAATTAAGAAACAGTTTTGACCCAACTAAAATATAAATGAGATTTTCATAAATTTAAAAGCTAATGATAATAAAGTAACAATTTAAAATATTTTAAAACACAAATAGAAATAAAAGAGAATTATAAAATCAA
The DNA here is from genome assembly GCA_022085475.1 of Heliosperma pusillum. NCBI lineage: Eukaryota > Viridiplantae > Streptophyta > Magnoliopsida > Caryophyllales > Caryophyllaceae > Heliosperma > Heliosperma pusillum. The sequence goes on from JAIUZE010013115.1 coordinate 7,811, forward strand.
CGAAGTTTATTAAATTTCCCATTATGATAAACATTTCGGGTGTTAATATCACCTTACCTTCAAAACGTTTTGTCCTCGAAATTTGAAAGTAGAAACAACAGTCATACAGATAAACATCGATATTTCAAAATCGACATCGAAACACTTATGAAGAACAATGTTACAATAAGACTTTTCTCAAAAAGGTTGAATAAGAGTTATCTAAAGAGTAAATCTTTATCAATGAATTGAAAGAGTGCTTGTCGCGAACAAGAAATGTAAACATCCACTTCAAAGAAAGGTCAAAATAGTAAAATAAAAAATCAAGACAAGCTTAGCAAATGCGGAACATGTAATTAAACGTTTTCAACAAGTCCAAGCGTTCAACCAAATGCAAAATCCAAAGCCGGGAAGGAGTATACAATTCAGGGTGTGTATAAGTGGCTTCTCCCTGACGTGGGTAAGGTTACTTTGTCACCACTGGTTTGGCAAAGGATTGGTCAGTCAAAATGTGGATTCATCACATGGTTGTTTATCCAAGGCAGGTTATGGACTCGAGATACGCTGCTCAGGTAGGGGATTTGTGGGGGCACTTCGTGCTTGCTGTGTGAGGCAGCTGTTAAAACCCATCAGCATGTATTTTTTTATTGCAGATTTAGACGGGAATGTCTATCCTTAGTGTCTGCTTGGCTAGGCATAGACATTCCTACCACATAAACAGTTGATTGGTGGATATGAAGAAGAGTGAAACCTCTATTCAGAAAGCACAACATTGGAGCTGCTATAAGTACGTTGATCTACCATCTATGGTGGGCTAGGAACCATACTTTACATGATCAATGCCTTGTTTTCCCTAGTAGTATAGTGATGAAAATTAAGGTGAGTATTTGTACTAGAATCATAGTGTTGTGAGTAAGGATGTGAGACAGAAGCATATTGAGTTAATTAGGGGTCTTATGTCCTAATTAACGAATGTGACAGAATTTGTATTCGGGTTTGGAGATGAATATTACTTACATTTTCACCATAAAAAAATGTCTTCCCATTGTTCGAGGATGAAAGTATCTTTTGCTTTTCAATTGAACCATCACAAAACTCAAACATTCGTCATAATTTAAGTGACATACACATGAAGCGACATCAATATTGGTAATTTTCATGATGACTAATGTGGGTGATGAAAGCACCAGTTTCAACGGTGGTCCATCACGAGAACCGAGGAAATACTAATATAAGAAATCAATTTTTGGAGTGTTGGATTTTACGCTAAGGTCAGGGAGAACAATGGTGACAAACGGAGGGAGTCATCGTGGAGAAGGAGATTTAGGCTAGAGTTTTGTAAGTGTGAAGTAGCATAAATCCATGTTAAGAGAATTTGGGGGTTAAGGTTACTTTTCTCATTACGATCTGATGATACATTTATAGGATTACAATCATAACTAAATAGACCTAATACCACCCAATACATAAACATAACGACTTAACTAATAGGGATGACTTGTGTCACAAGTCAATATTATCAAAGTTCATACTCTAAGAAATCAAAGAAATTAATGTCGAGATATATAGATTTTACGATTCAAACTTGATTGGACTGATTATCACATAAAAATATGAACGGTGATGCAGGGAAAAGTATGAAAGTGCCGGAATTTGTGTTCTTAGTACATGTAGTGGACATAACAGCGTCAATGCATGTACCATGGTTGTTCCGTTCGTTTGCGTCAGGGCCATACTTTACGCGCTGGTTCCTCTTGCCTTTTTGGCCCATTGCTTTTGTTGTTATATTTCCGTTGTGGGTGTGGGCCAAACCCTTCCTGATGTCTTTCTACAACCTCCGTGCAAAATTGCATCAAACTTGGATTGTTCCCAGATACGGTTTTCAGGTACATTACTCCATCATTTAATCATACAATTTGGTCAAATTTGTGTACGTGCAATGAACACAATATATTTGTGTTGAGGTTATTTATATGTTGGACGAATAAAGTATAATTACGCTGTTACGTTCGAGTCAATACATCTTGTGTGACTTCAATTTTGTGTGGTTTAGAATAGGACAATTGGACTCAATTTATTTGGTGGAGCCACACATACTTGAAGTTACACAAATGTTCTTAAATTATGCGCGATTATCTTGAAGATAAACATGGTGTAAATTGAAGTTACAAATGATCCATTGAAGTTACACATTATCAGAATTGAAGTAACACATGGCCAATTAGAGTTATACAATGTGATACAGAAAATATATTAATATGAATTTATGTAATTTTAGCACAAGTATGTGTCACTTTAATCCTTGAAGGGTGTAGCTTTAGTCCTTAATAGTGTAACTTTAAAGTATATCCAATTTACCAACCCCTCTCACCCTCACGTTCACCTTATCAGCCTTTAACCACAGCTAACCCACCCACATCGCCTTCTGAGCGCCGCCAACCCCACCAAGTTCTGATCACCAACAAACCCATTGCCTTCTGACCACCACCTACCCCAACTAATTACCAATGAAATAAAAAGTCCACAAGCGCCACAAAAATAAAAAAGCAACCATAAGCCAACCCGATATTCCGCCTCTTTTTCCTCACAAACCACTCCTCGTCGTTTAACCTTCTTTTTCCTCACAAACCACTCCTCGTCGTTTAACCTTCAACCGCTGACAACCTTCAATGTTGAGAGGGGTATGAGTTCGACCTGAAAGAGATAGAAAAGAGGGAGAAATGAATGACTAAGGTCTAAGAAGAGAGAAGAAAAGGTGTGTTGTTAGTGTGGGTTAAGGAGAAAAAATAGGGGAAAGAAGTCAGGGTTAGGGTGGGTTAGAGTAGAGACGGTTGTCACTGGTCAATGAAAGAGAAAAAGGAGGGGGTGAGGATGTCGGGGAACAAGGACAAGGGCCTCTTTTCTTGTCGGCGTTGTTTGTTGGTCAGAGGTTGGTGGTGGAGGCCGATAGAGGTAGTTTCTACCAGCGATGGGTGCGCTACTAGAGGTTGGTGGGGGAGTTGGAAAACAAAGTAATGGTGAGGAGAGTGAATTTCGGTTTGCATTAATCTGATTCTTTCATCTTGTTTTAATCTTGGTCCTTTATTTCTCTCATGTAAAAACCAAGATTAGGATTCATGGACTTAACAAAAAGGGCGGATTGCTTGATCTTATTATTTCTCTCTCCTTCCAATCTATTAACGGATCAAAACTGAGAGGGACAATACGGTATATGGAGGTCTCCAAGACCATAACGAAGGGTTCCTAACAATCTCTTACTGAATTTATTTTATTGGACGCGCTATGTCCTTTAGATTAATTGGTTTAGGCTCCAAAATCGTTTACTATCATACCAATTTGTAACACCCCATTTAATCAAGAGCCTTTGGCAAGACCTTCCCAGTTAAAAAAGACATTTACTATCGTGGTTTTTCGAGGTAGTACACATCACAGCAATAGAATAACAAGTTAAATATTTAATACATAATAAGACTGTCTTACAATTCTTTGTGACTAATTAACAAAACCAATGGTTAAAAATATTAATACAGCGAAAGACGTATTAAATATAATACACTAGAATGACAAATAAACTAATTGCTGATCGAATCCTATCGTGATACTGTACTCGCCCCACTCCTAGCATAATCCATGGCACAATTCACATATTAGTTTATGTTTGATTCATTGTCCTCCATTTGTCGGAAATATAAAATGGTGCATCACAAAGTTGAAAATAATTTTTCACAAGAACGCACAAAGTCAACCGCGGTTGAGTAGAGAGTAATCAACACAACATACATAGTACATACAATGATAGAAACAATAAACCATTCCTATCAACAGTCATTACACAAGTTTAATATAATGTTGTCTCAATTTTACCATCTTCTCAATTGCACCACAGCCTCAGCTTTGACCTATGTCCCTAGTTACGATCTTACTAGAAAAGAGACCCTGAGTGACAGACATTGATCAGCTGATACCGAAGGACCATCTGGTTACCCGTACCGGTCCGTTAAATATAACACTCTGGAGTCGGTGCTCTTGACACAAAGCATAACCGAAAGTATCACAAGACTTCCTTAACAATAGTTCTGAATTAAAATTTTCATTTTCAATTCACAATACCAATTGTCAACTCTAAATTTTGTCGTCCACGGCTCATCATTAATAACACACAAACCTGTTCCAATAACAATCCATAAACACAATTATCAATACACATATAATAAGAGTTGAGTCGGATGGCCCCCTATCTTTTCGCAAATCCGAACGCACAATAAAACATAATAAAGATCCTCAAGAAATTCGTTACCTACGACAATCATTACATACACAATTAATAATTAGTATATTCAATTACTTATAATTAAAAGTTTCCCCCTATTTCTTCAATTTCAAGGGTATGGTCTCCACTAGTCTTATAAGTTGAATCAAAGGAATGCTAAAAGAGTTAATAAAGAACCTTTAACATATATTATAGAACTTAGGCCCTGCTCTTTTACACTTAAAGTCACCCCCTTTAAGTTCAGTTAAGCTCTTATAAGTTCAGTTCAGAAAAGTTCAGCAAAATTAACTTCAGTTCAATTCAGCTTCTATAAGTTCAGTTAAGCTCTTATAAGTTTAGTTCAGCTCAGAAAAGTTCCAACAACTTTAACTTAACTTATATATAAATATTTATGTTAAACTTGTTAACAACTTATTAATTAAAATTAACATGATTTATAAAATAAGACAATCCCGTAAGACGATCCACTTTTATATGTAAAATAAACTATTCATTTAATGCTCATATATGAGTTGTCTTTTCATATATTAGGATTGTCTCACATTGTAAAACCGTTTCACATTATTTATTGTTAAATTAACTAGTTATACATCATCTATTTATGAGTAAATTAAAAATTATTAGAAGATTCACTTTTCTAAACTTACTCCCTTATAAGCTGTTTTTGCTAAAATTACTTCCTAAAGATGCACTTTTATCAAAAATTGCTTCAAATTCCAATTTAAGTCACTTGTTTTGTCTGTTTTTGAACTCTCCCTTCATTTGTCTACATAGTTTTACCTTTGACTAATGCACAAACGAAATAAGTTCAAAAATAGACAAAATAAATGACTTAAATTGGACTTTTGAAGCAATTTTTTTTATAAAAGTGTAACTTTAGGGAGTAATTTTAGCAAAACAACTTATACGGGAGTAAGTTTAGAAAAGTGAATCTTATAAGGGAGTAATTATTAATTTACTCTTTATTTATTTATGCCTTCAAGTTAAATTGATGGTAATTTTATAGTTAGCGTCCTAGAATTTTTTAAATAACACTAATCTTTGGGTTAGATGTACAACTATAGGACAAATATTTGGCAAAAAAGATGGAGATGAAAAAGAAAGAGAATGGGAAAATGATTAAATGAAAATAGATGATTACAAAATAGATGTAATAAGTGTAACATAATATATATTTAAAGAGAAAATTTTATATACTTGTTTTGTATTTTACACCAAATATTTTTCAAATTGGAAATTTCGTTTATCTCAAATCTCTCTAAATAATTTATAAGGTTTTTATATAAAACTTGGAATAAAGGAAAAGGGGTTTTTGATATGATAAATATGGGGTATATATAGTGTTTGGATAACGTTACACGAGTTTATGAGAGTTTAAGAAAGTAATATAATGATATGACAAAGTTACAATAAAGAAATTAAACATGGTTGTTGATCAATCAGTAAGAATGCCACTCTCTATCGAGCACCCTCGACTCCACCGAGTTCTTCACTTACTCGATCGAGTTAGTTGAATCAGGAGCATAACTTAATTCGATCCAACTTTTCCTTAACTTACACATTGAGTTGCTCGATCTAGCAACTTGGGTGTACTAGATCGAGCACCATAGCTATTTAATACGGTTATTACACCTTATATAGTCGGAAAAATAATAATTATACCTTGCTGATTGATTAGGTTAATTGAAATTAAAATTAAAATAATGATTATCAAACAAACAAAAAAATGTGAGATATGAATAACATGCACGATGATCAATATGAATAGCTATCATGAAAAAAACGTAATGATAAATTATATGAACTAGAAGTGGTGTATCGTGTAAGAGATAAAGTATTATCAGAATTATGTGAGAGATGAAGAAATTCGAGCCTATATAAGGGATGAAGATGAATAACTTATGAACTTGAATTCAAAAATAATAGCTTATACAAAAACAGGAGCATGGAGAAGATGAATTAATAGTGGGTTGATGAGATAGGGAAATTAGTTGAATGACATAAGGTGATGAGAGAGGGAAGATAATTCTTTAGGTTAATTGGGGTTTAAATTTATGTGAGATAAACGTTTATGCAATACTGATCACTTTTCTTGTTACGTGGTTTTTTTTCACTTTTAACATCCCTCTTTTAAGCTCGCAGGCTTAGATTAGCACTTTGGCTTCAAATTAACGTTATCATAGGACTAACATATCATCCCCCCCCCCCCCCCCCCCCACAGAGAGAGAGAGAAAGAGACAATAAGGATAAGACACACACACACATACACTAGCGATAAGGTGTGTCCCCTTAAATATTTGAGGCATTGAGCCTAGAAACAATATCACATATGATATAAACAATATCACGGGTAATACTAATCAATATAATTAAAAAAAGACATAAAAAAACTGTCAGCCGACCCTTCTGTACGGGCCCTCTGCCTATCGGCCGATAAGGTATCTCACAAACTTTATTTATTTTTTAATCTTGGCTCTTTATTTCCTTCATCTAATGGCCGAGATGGGACTTTAGACTCAAAACATAGGATGAACTCTCCAGATCTTATTTAAAATAGTTTCATTTCACTTTTTCTAAATTTATATTTGTAAAACTTGAACTAAAATATTTATTATCAACAAAATAAGTACTCACTCTTTCCGATATTATTGTCCCTTCCCTCTCTCTAATACCATACACAATGCTATCATAGCTATTCCTTTACCTTCTACCCTCTTCTTGACATATCCACCTCTACTTTCATAGCTCATTCCAAATTCTTTTTAGGCCTTCCTTATGCCAAACTCACCACCCCTTCGCTGCCCCAATTACCTTCTCCTTTAACCTTTCTTAGTTGTAGGATCTTAGACACCCAACCTTGAATTAAGACCTTTCTCAGTTTCTCTGGCTTTCTTGCTTGGGATAAACTTCCTCATGAGTCCACCCTCTATCTCGTCATATTTTCTCGAGTCTATCATATTGTGCTAGCAATAGCCCTTTTATTTGTGAGACATCAATCCACATCTTAAAACTTTGTGCTCTTACAAAGATAGTTAATCTTGTTGTGGTGTTACTCCCTGTATCTTCTCCTTGACCAATTAATTGGCTGCACTAAACTCTTCCATTTTCTTTGTTGGAAGTTGTAGCATAAACGAGATGACTTTTTCTACAAATAAGCCCAGCCCCCTCCACCTATTTATATCCTTCCTCTTTGGTCCATGATAGGTTGGATTAGTCGTATCACCAATATCAAGAATAATCGTAAGTACTACTAACAAGAGCCAGTGGTAAGAAGGGTGACCATAGAGAAAACACAATTTCTAGCAAGTTACCTTTGAATAGATTAAAGGCTACTTGTGTCGTAATTCGATGTGATAGATAGTAATTTAGATGGAATCAAATATATAAGACGAATATGGGAAATCCGATTCACATTGAATATCGATTAGGGATTTTAGGGTCATTTAGTAAACATATATTGACTACCTAAGGCATATGTCTGGTCGGTACATCTATGACTTTTAGTACGGTGCTTAGCATGCGGTCGCTATGTTGAAGTCGTCTAATTTATTATTGTATGTCTCTCTCAGTATTAATCCAGTCGGCAATAATACTAATTCACAATACTAACATATTAACCTTGACCAATAATCAACATATTATATTTATAACATGTAATCAAGCGATAGTCTTTCTTGCAATTAGTTGATTAATAACCCCGACCCTAATCCTTATTCATCGGTCCCTTTCTCCCTAGGGAGGAAACCTAGCTACTCATATCAACAACGATAACAACAACCAATATAATAGAAGACATATTTGAATAGAAATAATGAATGGCAAAGAACGATTGAATACAAAATGAAGAACGATTAGAATCCAATTGCGAGATACGAAAGTATAGAGAACTAGGGTTCTAATTGTTATAAGTAATGTAAAAGTGTAACTGAATAATAGTTTTTAACACGCTAACCCACTACGATGTTAAGAAAATTTATACACCCTAATAATTATTTCCTAAAACCGGGTTAATCCCGAAATTAAGCTCCACTCGAACGAGTAAGGATTACTTGTTCGCTTCACCTCGCTCGATCTAGTTATTGCTACTCGGTCGAGTTCTAATTCCTGGCTTGATTATTTTCCTCTTCGCTCCTTGCCTCCTTGTACGTATGCAATATGTTCCTTTAAGCTACAAAGTAGCTTTTAATCTACAAAATGGGAGAATAAGGCGAGATAAACAATATTTTACAAAAAAGAATGCATTCGACCATATTAAGCACAAATAAGGACGTAAAATTCATTGTAATGGGAGTATAAATAACATATAAAATACACTTGCTAGTTCTGGCATGTCTTCAACACTTTAACTCGTCCCTCCGCGTTAGCAAACAACACCTCCATACCTAGCATCAACAATCTGACCTCCACTATCCCCTTTGATATCCTTGGCATCATTTACTTACCCCTCCTCCCACCCACGTTAACTCATATTTTCGGTCCCCTCCTCCTCCCTCTTGGTACAAAATCAATGTTTTCCCATAAATTATATGTTGTGAGGGATCATAGGTTCTTGGATTGTTGGGTGGACCTCTCACCAACCTAGTTTTGACTATTTCACATCCGAGCTCCTTGCCCTTAAAGACTTTATTTTCTTTGTCTTGTAGTCATCTCATACTTACATCATAATTTATGATTGTTTGAATGTTTTTAGTGCCTTCAATAATTATCTCCATTATCATGGTCTTATCACTAACCATCCTTTTGTAATTAAACTTATGTACTATTGACTCTTCACATTTTGCTACACTCTCAACTCGCCCCCTTGATTTATATTTAACACTATTTCCTGTGCCCGCCTCTATACCTGTGCCGCTCACCCAGCTCCCCTCCCTATATCTGCGTCAGCCACCCGCCCCTACGCCGACCAACGAGCCAAGCCTTTCCATGCGCGTACGACCTATCCCAGTGAATACCACCCGCAGCAACCACACAACCACCTATAATGCACCTTCCTACCGCCCTACTTCGTGTTGTTTGACGACCCAACATCCATACCTTCAACAACCCGACTGTAACTTTAATCGACATCAATTCAACCCTAACTGTAAAAAAAACACTTCTTTTAGTTAAATAACATTAGTTAAATCGATTAAAAGATGATAGTACAAGTGTTGTCGATAAAACGAAAAAAATTACATGTGATGTGCGCGAATTACGATCCATTATTGGCAAATTGTTAATGAATTGATAAGGTTTTGAGGGAGAGAACTCTTTTAACTCTCTTTTAGAACGAAGCAATTATGGAATATGAGGGGTAAACCGCGTATGATTAAGTAAATTGGTGCGCGGGATTTAGCAAGTCTCAAAGGGTGTGTTTGGATAGGGGGAATTGGAGGGAAAGATAAGGGGGAAAGGAGGGGTGGGAAATCCATTGTTTGGTTCGCAAAATGGAGGTGGACGGATTTGGAGGGGAGGGAAAATGGATCCTCCATTTCGCTCCACCAAGCCAAATTATTTCTCCACCAACATTGACAAGATTTAGAGGAAAATGTTCTCATCCATTCTTCATATGCTCCCCTTTCTCTCCCTTTCTCTTCCGCCCTTCTCCCTACCCTCTCTTTCCCTCCATTTTTGTTATCCAACCACAAGAAAAATGTAACGCTATCTAAGGTAACATTTGAGATTTTAGATACCTGATCCTAGTTTATATTCTATTTTTACCTTTTCAATCTATAATATACTAAATAATTATGGCATCTCTTACGTCTTCTCAGCAAAATAACCTACATTTGTCCAACATATTTTTCAATATAATAAGTTACCTTATGAGCTCCTAAGTTTCAATTAAGCTACATTTTCAGTGTCCGGTTTCAGCTACTTTTAACAAATAAAGCCTTAAACTTGTCTAAGTCATAAATTTATCATTTATTATAAATTATATATGTTGAGATATAAAATTTACAAATAGATATGAAAGATATTCACAACTCCTGAAGTTAATATAATTACTTTCACGACATCCCATGTTAATACTATTATGTTCTCTACTCTTATGTTGATTGTTTCTTTGAGTGTCTCACTATACTGTTAAATTCACTATTGTCATTAATTTTATCAAACCTTTATATTTTAATAAATAAAATATTTTCGATTGGTAAAGTAATTGTTCTTACTTTATCTCGCTGATATATACTACTATTACTTTCACCACTGTCGTCGTTGTTATTGTTACTTCCACTACTCCAAACTTAATTAAGTTAATTTCACTATTTCCTTTCCTCCTACAATTAATTTCACTAGTTCGGCATTTAATAATGATAATTTCACTATTTTCTTTGTTGCTACTATTAATTTCACTACTCCCGTTTTTATTTTTGTTACTTTTACAAGTTACGTAAATGACTACTATCATATTTATTACATCAAATGTTTCTACCATTATTTTCACTCCTAACCCAGACTTCATTTTGCTACTTGCAGAATTTTATTTGACATATATATTAAAACAGTTATATTACATATGTGCATTAAATCACTATAATAATTAACTTTATCAAATTTTAACTTTATAGTAGTTGGTTATCTAATTGTGATAGATTTTTACATTTAAATAAATATTAAATATTAGATTATAATGATATTTAAAAACGTTATGATATACTTCCTCCAATTCTCTAAGATTTTCCACATTTCCTAAAACGATAAATTCACAAATATCTTCTACTTTCCTTATTTGTCTATCATTTGTGCTTATAATAACTTGTGACCCCACATTCTCTCTCTTACTTTCATTTTCATCCACATATTACCATACCACTAAATATTTTCTCAAACCAATAATGGAAGATCATAAGGAATAGGAGGGAGTATTATATTTCAAACAAAATTAACAAAATTATGAAATCTATACTATATATATAATTCGGAAGGCAAGGGGAAGTAATGGAATGACATAAATTAATAAAACTTCGTATACTACATAGTTTTAGTTTGATAAAGTTAATGTAAATTATTGAATTTAACTGTAAAAATAACGGGAGTAGTCAAAGTAACAATAGTAACCGCGGGAGCAGTGAAATAATAGTATTAATATGAGATGCGGTGAAAGTTATAATATTAACAACAGGAGTAATGAATGTTGTACCTTATAATTTAGTTGATAAATATTATATCTATAATACAGGGAAATAGATGAAGTAGGTAGGTAAATGTATAAATTAGGAAAGTCTAACGCAATTTCTATAATCATGTTTCAAACAATAAAATTTAAAAGTTAAGTATAGGTAGTCGGGGCCGAGCCACGCACCAAACCTAGTATTGTATATTTTGAGAATCTTAATTTGGGGGTTGTTTAGTTTCACTCTTAATTGATGGGAAGTAGAAATTCCCATGAATTGACAAAGTTGCATGTTGTTAGGTTGTCCATTTTATGAAAAGTTACTTACCTAGTCCCCCTACCTAGGTAAGTGCAACTTTCCACATGAATTCATTTTCCACATGGCAACCAAACAACTTTTTGCAATTCACATGAATTACAACTGCATTTGAATCTTATTTCCCCGGAAATTTCATCTTTACATGTTCAACCAAACAACCTACGTAATTATTTATATATGCAAAACAGTTAACATCTTTTATTACTAATATATCTACATCTACAATATCTTTTATTCCATTTAAGTCTATATATATATATATATATAAAATGGTGTAGATATAGCATCGTAGCAGTTTCTTACTAATGTTTTTTTAATATGTGTTGCCTAGTACTTTTTGCCATTCGCTAAAAAAGGAATTAACAAGCAAATTGAGCAAGCAATCTTAAAAGCAGATAAGATGGGCGTAAAGGTTATTAGCCTCGCGGCACTAAATAAGGTACGCATTTGAACAAATTTGTTATAAAACTCTTTTCATCTTGCTTCTTTGTAAATCTGAGTATTTTGTTTCTCTTAAATAGAATGAAGCACTAAATGGTGGAGGAACATTGTTCGTAAACAAACACGGTAACCTAAGAGTGCGAGTAGTTCATGGAAATACGTTGACTGCTGCCGTTATTGTTAATAAAATACCTGAAGATGTTAAAGAGGTGTTTCTGACGGGAGCTACGTCTAAGCTTGGAAGAGCTATTGCTCTTTACTTATGTCGCAAGAAGGTCCGGGTCTTGGTAAGTAATATCCATTGTCTACATACATGCAAATGAAGTGATAGAACAATTGCGAGTACTTCTACTTATATACTATTACCTCTATTTATAACTAAATCTACCATTTATCTTTTACACGCATGTAAAAGCAGAAATTACAACTAAAATGTTTTCATTTTACATTTTAAAAAATCTAAAAGTTTGATATTCTTATTGTATATGTATATATAAAGGCGAATAAACAACGATCACGCTTATATATACTGCAAAGAGGTGTATTTGGTATAAATGGAGGGAGTATTGCTAAGAAACTATATCAACAAAAAGCTTAGGCAAATGGTGCTAAATATTCCGCTTGATAAATGGGGAGGCGCAATTGGAACCCGTGAGTCACATTGACTCTGATAACATGTCAATAAACCATCTCAACCAAAAGTTTAAGCTGATGGCTGGAATCTCATGATCAGTGTTACTCCCTTCATCTCTGTTAATTGTTGTCCTATTCGTTTTTAGATAGTCTCAGTCAATTGTTGTCCTTTATATATTAGGACGGTTTTCTTTGAGTAACTGGATCACCCAAGGGCATATTGTCCACTTATCATCCACTAAGTGGAACCACAAATGGCCACCTACTATTTCTTTGATTTTTGTGCCAAAATGAAAGAAAAACAGTTGACTGAGACAGAGAAGTATATTCTAACGGTATAAATGTGTGTTTTAAACTCATATCCACGTAATATTGTATATCTTTGTCGGATGTTATGGTACCGATTTGATAAAATCTACCCGGTAATAAATTACTTGTTTAACAACTTAAAACAACGTGTCAAGCTAATCTAACAAAAAAACTCATTGTTAATGATCTTATATAAGAATATGTATATAGTGATAGATGCACCATCTCAACCAAAACCTTAAGGTGATGGTTGAGGCCCATATATTATAGTTATATTCTATTATGCCCCCTCACTCGAATGCCCATTGGGCTTGAAGAGTGGTTGGTTAATGCACAGGCCCCCCATACCATGTGCGAGTTTTTTTCCACTTGGTTAGTTTGTGAGATATTGGGGTCTGCCAGGGTTTGAACACGTGACATTCGGTCACTCTGGCTCTGATACCATGATAGATGAACCATCTCAACCAAAACCTTAAGGTGATGGTTGAGGCCCATATATTATAGTTATATTCTACTATGCACCCTCACTCAAATGCCCGTTGGGCTTGAAGAGTGGTTGGTTAGTGCACATGACCCCCATACCATGTGCCGGGTTTTCCACTTAATGAGGTTGTGAGATTTTGGGGGCTGCCAGGGTTTGAACACTTGACCTTCGGTCACTCTGGCTCTGATACCATGATAGATGAACCATCTCAGCCAAAACCTTAAGGTGATGGTTGAGGCCCATATATTATAGTTATATTCTATTATATAGGTGGTTGTTTATGTCTAATATAATCTTTGTTCTTCATTAAACTAGTTATACATTTACTTATGCAGATGTTGACATTATCAGCAGAAAGATTTCATAAAATTCAAAACGAAGCTCCAGTCCATTTTCAAAATTACTTGGTACAAGTGTCAAAATACCGTGCCGCAAAACATTGTAAGGTAATAAAATTAAATGGAGCTTGTATTCTTGTACTTGTAACCCTATTTGTAGCGTAGGCGAAGATATAAACTTTATAAATTTAGAGAAAGTCATTACTAAAACTTGCATGCTTAAAACACACAGACATGGATCGTGGGTAAATGGATCACACCAAGAGAGCAAAGTTGGGCCCCATCTGGAACTCATTTTCATCAATTTGTTGTTCCACCCATTTTGCAATTTAGGAGAGATTGCACATATGGTGATCTTGCTGCCATGAAACTGCCCTCAGATGTACAAGGCATTGGTTATTGTGAGGTAACTTAAGTTCAGCTATTTATGCAGTTTTAGAAAAGCACGATCTTGGCGGAACTAGAAATTACTGTATAAGTGTATTAAAATATATAGTTAACGCAATTAAACTAAGAAGATTATTATATTTATACTACGGTACAATTTTAAATAATCATTAACATAAAATCTATATATAATTAGGTTCATGTGAGAAAGGGTAATTTTGACGAGAACTTTGAGAATTCCATCTGGACAAATTTTGTTTTAAAAATAATGATATCTTTGGATTTGCGCGTAGAAATTTAAGCGAGATATCATATTTCTTAATCGAAAAATTATAAAAATTACAATTTTTATGCACCTAGTGCTCGTTTTCTTGCACCTAGACCTAGTTTTAGTGTACTTTTTGCACATAAAATAAACATTTTGGGAATATAATCAATAGGTTTTATTAATTTTTTATCGAATAATGCACTTGAATAAACTTAGGAAAGGGTAAATAATTACCCTAAACCTTTTAAAAAAAATTATTGGAGGTTTGGTGACGTTTTCTCGGTTTTCACCGAAACCTAACCCTATGTGTGTGTGTGTGAGAGAGACTTGGTTAAACTTGATAGTTTGATACCAAGCTTAAACTCAATGACTTTGTTTTTCGAGTTTTTAGTTAGTACCTAAATTGTCTTCTTACATTATTTATTGCCCCAACAAATGTTCGAACTATATTTCTCGTCTTATTGTTGTGTTGGTGATGGAGTTCTTTGAGTCCATTGCAAGCAGTACTGGAGACTCCGCCTCTTTGTTAATCACAAAAGTCAAGTTTGAGAATTGCATTACAATTAAATGGTTCATCATTTTAGTCTCAATTTACACTATAAATAAGAGCCTTACTTGGTCATTTAATTTTGTTCCTCCGAAATATTCACAAAAATACTTCATCTCATATCTGGTTCCTTATTGTATTTGAGCAATAACTTACGAATTCATACTCTTACTTTTGGGTAGACAATTGGAAGAGCGTTGTGTATACCTTGGAGAACGTCGTTCTCTGTCTGGGGAGCAATTATGCATTTAAGGCAGTGGGCATGATACCATGACACAGTGAGGTTTATCTAATCCAATCTGTTTATTGTTCTTTTGCCTTTGCAGTAACTCATAACTTCCAACAATTTAGAACCTTATTTTGTTACTGCTATTTTTATTTACTCGTAAAATGGAATTTAGAACCTTAAACACCAATCCTGGTTTGATGTTGCTCAGATAATGTTGTTTTCTCATAGCATTTATGGGGAAATGTTGAAAATGCTTGAGTAAATATGCAAGTAGGACATAAAATTGCTTTTACCTTTTTATCTCATAAGTCCCACATTGGTATAATAAGGAACTGTCATCTTGTTTATATTCCAAGGGCCCTTTATTAGGTACTTGTTGTTATAAAGGCTAGTATGAACTCTATCCACGCGCGCGCCGCCGTCAATGTCCGTTTGGCTTAGCTCGCACTCTTCGTGTGGTGGGGTCTTTTTTGTTTTTGCGACCGATAAAATATTTCTCGTCTTATTTTTTTTTTGGTGCTATGACTCTTCGAGTACAGTGCAATTAGTATTGGAGGCTCCATCTTCTTGTTACTCGCAAAAGTCAGTTTGAGAATTGCATTACAATTAAATGCTTCATCAGTTTTAGTCTCCATTTACATTAGAAATTAGAGCCTTCCTTGGTCATTTTATTCAATCGATAAATTCACAAAAATACTTCATCTCATATTTGGTTCCTTATTGTATTTGAGCAATAACTTACGAGTTCATACTCTTCATTTTGGGTGCACAAATGGAGGAGCGATGTGTATATATACTTTGGGGAGTGTCGTTCTCCGTTTGATAGCACTGTGTCGAGGATGATTAAGATTTTAAGGCAGTGACCATCATACCATGACACAACAAGATTTATCAAATCCATTATGTGTATTGCTGTTCTGCTCTTGCAGTAACTCATAATTCCCAACAGTGGTTTCGGGACACACCATTTTATCAGCATCTAAATGCCACATGTTAGGCAATATGATACGGAGTACTAAATAAGAGTACGATGATTCTATCATATGTTATGCAAACTATTTAATACTTCCTTCATTCAATACCAAACACACCATTCATTTTTTTTACACTATTCATAAGCGAAGAGAATTTTCGATATTACTTGTAGTATATAAAGAAAAAATATAGTCATGAGGGATCTTCTTTGATTCGTCTTTCTAAATACAATAAGACTATCTAATTTTTATATTTTTTTACAATATAGAATTAAAGATATTTACGTTGTAATACGTGCATTGATAAACGTGTAAAATAGAAATGATGTGTTTGGTTATGAATGCAGGAAGTAATACAGTTACACTATAATATAATTATTATTATTATCATGTTATATAGAGTAATCCATATCAATCTTATTCAAGATTAGTTATATCGGCATATCATATGCATGCTTGAGATGCTTATTATTAATGGGCTGCATTTTGTCACAATAATTTCTTATTTCCTAAGAAATATTTTTTTTGGTGTAAGCTTATATTGGTTTTGCAAAGTTTTGTAGGATGCCACAGACCACGGTAAAAATATTTTATGTTGAAATTTTTCTTTTTGTCTGATTTGAAAATGTCTTTTAGACAAGTTATTAGAAGATATAGTCAAATCTCAGTAGATAGTAGGATAAATACGGAAACAAGAATAACATTTTGGCTAAAATAGTAATGATACTATTAATGGCAATGCAGTATACAATGGAAAGAGGAGTAGTACATGCATGTCATGCAGGAGGAGTTGTGCATTCACTAGAAGACTGGAAACATCATGAGGTTGGTGCCATTGATGTTGATCGTATTGACATTGTTTGGGAAGCTGCATTGAAGCATGGTCTTCAACCTGTATAATTAGATGGCTCATACAAAAGAATTAAAATTAATATGGAGTATTATTCTTACCAAATTGCAAGTGATTATCCATTACTAATATGATGCATGTGCTTGACTAAATATATGTATGACGTGTAAGGACGCTTTAGCTTGTATTATGTAAAACAGACTATAAAATAATTTTAATGTTTTGAGATTTGTTTAACAATAATTATTGCTCTTAACATTTTATTTTATTAGCTTAAGTAATCGATACTTGAATAACACATTTTTTCTCCTTTTTAGAGTAGTTTTGATAAATTTAATGGTTAAAAATAAACAAAAATCTCAACACCCACTTAGCTTGAACCAACGTACCACCTCTTCATCTTCTTCAACCCATCACCTCTCATTCTTCACTTCATCCCCATTTTGCTCGTCACCTTGTCTTAGCTATCAAGCCTCTTCTATTAAGCCAGTCATGACTTCTGGGAAGAGGAAAACGAATCTTTTCTCCAAGTCTGATTTTAATATCTCCTATTAAATTCATTGCTGTTGAGTTTATAGATCCTATACTTAAGAGGAGGAGGGGGTGAATTAAGTACCCTTTTAAAAATTGAAACACACAACTTGAAACTGATCGATGCAGAAACAGTACACAGGCAGATTAAACAGTTCAATGTACTGTTTAAAACAGTGAGTTCTGTGCAGTACTGATTCTGACCAATTTGCAACCGAGATTAAATACGAGAGTAAAGAGTGATGAACAAATAAAAGACGAACACAACGATTTTTAAGTGGTTCGACCTACTCTCTAAAGGTCTACGTCCACTATCTCTCTTATTAATATCTTCTTAATAAATCAACCCGATTACAAGA